>JAQFYQ010001290.1:0-13645 GCA_034694885.1 Buchholzia appendiculata | reverse complement strand
GCACTTGTACTCATACTTGAGGGTCAAGTACTTGCACTTGTACTCATACTTGAGGGTCAAGTACTTGCACTTGTACTTGAGACCCAAGTATTTGACTGCAACTCTGCATTACACAACAAGGGAACGGGGACCATTGATGAACGTTCTACACATGAATATGAACATGAACACGAAAAACCCAAACATGAATATGAACATGAACTTGAACATGAAATGAACATGAACTTGAACATTAAGATGAGGATGAACATTAATATGAGCATGAACATTAATATGAGCATGAACATGAACATGAACTTGAACATGAATACGAACATGAGCATGAATGTGAACATGAACACGAACATGAACATGAAATTGAACTTGAACATGAACATTAACAGTTCGTGAAAGAGAACAAATGACCTACTCTAGACCCCGTGTCATTCCGCCTCACACTTCACCGCTGCATAATTCATTGCACTTCATTGCAAATTCAAAAACGCACTCATTTTACTTGAATAAATTAAATGCATTATTCATTATTACGAATGATGCGAGAATTTCACCCGCATGTGCACTCGTTAACGGAGTGCGTTCAAACTGCACTGACCCGCATTGTAACGCTTCGGTCAATAGGTCATGTTTATCTTCTAAATCTCGTTTATTGAAAGCTGCCTCCAATATTTCATTCGTGTCTTTATTTAGCACGAATACAAGCCTGTAGCCTTCATTAGGCGGGTGTTGAGGGGCAGAACTCCCCAATATTGTTTTTTGTCTAAAGAGTCAATGAATTTATAGAAGAAACTGTGATAATACTTAAACGAAATACATTTTGATCTTAAATAATTATCAGAAAATTGCTTTTATAAATTTTTCAATCTTAATTATGTGACCGTATTTTAACCGTTCGAAATAACATCCTTTCCCCTTGTTTTAGAATTACAATTATGACACTAGTGAGCGTGCGTGTGCACTTGAATGCACTTTCATACACATAAATACGGCTAACTGAAGATCCATCATCACTAATCTGCGCACCATAGAGAAATTGCTCGGTTCCCTTGCTGCCCCGATGACATCCATATTAAGCGGAAGTTGCATTTATCTCCGTTACGCGCATGCGCAGACAATGCCGCGCAGCGGACATGCGCAGTCGCTCCGCCGCGGTACCATACAATTAGGATTTATACAGGCTTTCCACTTCGTGCTGTAATTAGCACTCATAAGAGATTTGACAGATCAGCAATAGGGCTTCATCAAACCTCACTTGTTGCACTTTGTTGCCTGGTTAGATGCGTCATAGTTGTCAATTGGCAACTGAGTTAAATGAGCAATACGTTCTGATAACCGTTCTGAAGTTTGGCTAAATATAGTTCTACCGGTGTCGTTGGTGCACAGTCGTACAATAAATCTAAACACCTGTAGTTCGCTAGAGTCATTCTGTGCAAAGCAGCTGCTGGAGTAAAACAAACACTCGCATCTGACCTCCAATTTCCATCAATACTAATCAGATTCGAAAAGATTGGATTGTGCAAACTATTACGGTAAGATTGACCCAATGGCGTAAATAGACGTCGAAATGAAATAAGAAATGAAAGCGGGTTTGAATGTGGGTTTACAAATTAACGAGCCTTTGCGTCGTAATGCAAAAGTTTAGAGTTCAAATCCGTTGTGACTGTTGTTGTTGTTGTTGTTGTTGTTGTTGTTGTTGTTGTCTGGTATCAAGTTATTTACATCCCGCAGCATCTGCTTCAAGGCAGTATAAGCTCGCACTATAAGGTTAAAGGCTATAACGTAATCTGACGTGGGTTCATTCAAATATGACGTCACGCATTTTTCAGCATATTTGACCCCCTCCCCTCTTTCCTTGTCACAATCTGTCACACCTTGCAACATCCCCCTAAATAATGACGTCCCAAATCTCACCCCCCCCCCATCTGAGTGAAAAAATTCTGACGAGCGGGGGGGGCGATCAATGAAAAAACAAAAAATCCCCAAAGGATCCACAATTTCTCAACAAAAAAAATTTGCTGCGCAAACAAACATTTGTGGGCTACGCAAACAATTGTTTTTGCGTGACGTAACGTCGCGCTAATCACCACCTCCACACTTGTCACAAATTGTCACACTTCGACGACCCCCTCCCCTTTCCTGCGTGACGTCATATTTGAATGACCCCCGTTTTTACCTGGCCCACTGGCCCCGGTTAGATGAATCTTGAACTGCTTGGTGAGATCTGTGGTGGAGCATTCCGGCTGTTTTCCGTCTAGAAGACGTAGAATGCGTTATTTTGATCATAAAATATATTCATATAAAAATTAAATATTATAAAAATATCGTAATGATGTTGGAAGTATCAATACTTGGAAGTTATTTCTAGCTTGACACATCAGAAAACTCTGAGGCACATTTGTTAGTAATATTCATGAGAAAAAAAAATTCAATTAAAATTGAAGTATAATATGAACTGAACCGCGGCATGCATAAAAAGAATTAGCATTGGAGTTTCATTCATTTTTTAAAAGTCTTATCTCGTTTATAATTCAAATGTTTACAAACATCATGGTTCAAAATTTTTCCCATTGAAAACTCTCAGATCCAGTTGCAATCCGACGTTGCGGACCAGTAATTTAAACAGTGGCTGGCTTAGAAGAAGGAGTGCTTGCCTTCTGGAACTCAGTAATCTTTATAAGATAAGCTGATTCAATTTCCGCCGTCCGGTCTGTCGGCGCGAAAATTACAAGAGGTCGGTGCGAATTAGACTCGGGTCTCTCTTCGGTCAACGATAATGCTTTGGTGACTTCCCTCTCTGCCTTTCTCTGTCTCTCTGTCTCTCTCCCTCTCTCTTTGCGATTCTCTCTCTTTTTTCTCTCTCTCTCTCATCTCGCTCAATTTCTCTTTTTCGCTTTCTGGCCAACTGTCTGAATAGCAGTCTTTCTGATTTTCTCTTCCATGTTGTACAATAGTCCGTGGGTGTGTGTGTGTGTGTGTGTCTGTGTGTGTGTGTGTCTGTGTGTGTCTCTTTCAGTCTGTGTTTATGTTTGGTTCTGTTTCGCCTTCTGATTGTCACTCCATCGGTTTATCTCATTGCCTGTCTGTCTGTCCTTCTCTCATTCCCTCTCTCCATGTTTGTCTCTCCATATACTGTTTTGTTAGTCCGTCCGTCCGTCTGTCTGTCTATCTGTCTGTCTGTCTGTTTGTCTGTCTGGTTGTCTTTCCACTCGTCCATCCGTCGATCCATCCCGTTGTCACTCTTCTTCCTTCACTCTCTCTCGCTTTCTCTCTCTAGTAGTATTTCTCTTTCTCTCTCACTCTCTCTATTTCTCTATTTCTCTCTTCTCTCTTCCTCTCTCTTCCTCTCTCTTCCTCTCTCTCTCTCTGTCTCTCTCTCTCTCTCTCTCTTCCTCTCTCTGCTTCACTCACCCAAACTCTTGACAGTTCTCAATGGAAGAGGCGGAGTAATGAAGGAAGGAGTCTGAGTGCGGGTTACACTCCCATCGAGTCTGCTGTGAAATACGATGACTGCGATGATGCGATGCCTTCCTTATCCTTTAATGAAATCACCACCAACACTGCCGTGAAGAATCCTCGACCTTCCTTTCTCCCTTGTGTTTCGGTCCTTCGTTACTTCAGCCTAATGTCTGTGTCATTCTTAATTCCTGTCACAATATGACACAGTTGACCTGATTCGACTTATAAATAGAATATCAGAATAGAAGAACTGAGACACATAATCAAGATGTCTGCTTGTTGACAGTTATGCTGTGACTGAGTGATTGATTATGATTGATCATTGAAGTTGAATTCGCCCTGATCTCAGGAATCGGCGTATCAAGTTAATTTCAATTACATATCAAAACTTTATTCTATGACGTATTGATATGCAAATCTTCCTGCATGTCTTCAAATCATCAATGATTGAAATTATTTCTAGTGACAGCCGTTGCCACAGATGGATGATCTCCCTCTCACACTTGATCTCAGTAATTCAAATATTCTCCCTCCTCGCATGAACTTCTGTATTTTTTACATTTTATGGATAAGGGGTACATTTTAAGAGAACTCATTTCTTTGGCTATAAGAAACTGCTACATTTTCGTAGACAACCAGACTTCAACCGTAATTTTAGTGACATTTGCTAAAACGTTTCGAAAAATAGTTGTGGTACGTATTCCCTGACTCCCTATTCTCCCTACTGAGAAAATATAGTTAAAGATAGAGAAACAGTGAGAGAGAAAGAGAAAGGGAGAGGGAGAGAGAGGGAGAATGAGAGAGTGTGAGAAAGGGAGAATGGAAGAGACAGTGAGAGTGATAATATGAGAGAAAGAAAGGAGCGAGACGGAGAGTGGCAGGTTTGTAGGCAGGTCCATAGCGAATGAAGCGCTGCGATGATCAGCTTAAGTGTGCTGTGTTATAATCCGAGCTGCGAATGAATTCTTTCCTTGTGCAATCCAATTATTTCATATCTGCAATGAATGACTTGCGAAGAAATTTCTTCTGCAAATACAACATTAATTTGGTGCGGAGACTGGAATATTCCATCTTGCCAAACCTATCACTTTTCTCAGCTTTCTCTCATTGCATTTAATAAGGTAATTGTATCTAGGGCTAACTTGAACGTAGTCCTACGCTTTTTATATGCCTCGTTCAGATTTAGACATTTCAAGCAATCTCAGGTCCTCGAAACTGCAGATCTCATGATTTACATCTTTTGATAGTCATTTCATGAGTTGCCCAACACAATGCTTTCTTAAAGCTAAACCGCATTTGTTACTGAACGGCTTATAACGTTGGTCATGCCTGGACTTTGGCTTCGAAGGGTGAAGACCGAAAACAGTCAGCTTCATCAACGGCTTGATCAGCAGCTTGAGGCTTGTCGGCTGCCAGAAATCTGAAAGTCTTCCTTTTCACAAGTCTACAGTGGCGATCGCTGAAGCCCTTTAGTTGCAATAAGCCGCACCAGTTTCACTTCCTACTACACAATAAAACCCCACACGAACTCTCTTTCGCATCGTCTGCTAGTTTTTTTTTGATTTCCGAAAAACATCCGCAGCGATGTCGATATTATACCGAGATTCAATCTTTAAAAATGTAATTCGGCCTTAGTTTTTCTTTTGGTGTGACTTGTTGTATTTTGGTATAAATCGTTATTTGCTTATTCAATGTAAATTGGTCTTAATTTGTATTTTACTCTATAGTGTTTTGTTTGTTTAGGGAGAGATGTGTGATGTGGACGACGTCTGGCTATGTCAAAAGGTAATTTCTCTGACTGTTACAAATTTTTAGAGCAATCTAAGTGTCAATAATTATTTTCATTCGTAATTTTAAAAGATAATAGCATATTAGTTTTATTATTGCTTCGAGTGATTGTTTATGTCTTTAAAACTACACAAGTTGTCAGTCTGTCATGCAGTTTGGATATAAAGCCAGTGTACCGGTAAACTGGCAATACAATTGCGATAATTATAAATGTCACAAATATCGCTCGATATTAAATTAGCTGAGCATTCCCATAATGGGCATAAAGGTCATTAGGCTGAAACATTTCTCTTTTATTTATCCTATTGTGTGCAAATTATTCCTAATATTTGCTGATGTGCACTTTGGATTTATTAATTTGTTTGTTTGTTTGTTTATGTTTTCTTAAGTAACTCTGTACCGTATATATGCTTTTTTGCCAATTAAGATCATATATAATGTCAATAAATTCATGATGTAAACAAAAAGTACAAAATAATTTTACGAACATAACATAAATAACATAAGATAGTTACATTGAACTGTATCTAAAGTTCGAAGCTAATTGCTATAAACATGTCTTCATTATTTCAATCTTCAATTAACTATCTTGTGTAAAATACAGAGATCTGACCGAAGTAATATCGTCGAGGCAATGGCTGTAACTCTTGAGGTCTGATGTACATGTATGTAGTTACCCAGCATAACTGTGTCACTTCCCGCGGACCCCGAAACCCTTTTTCGGAGTCATCGCGGTCGAGGTACATTTTTGTTGTACCCGAAAACATCCGGGTTCGCTTGGAAGCAATAGTTTAGACAAAAAACTTGCCTAAGCTACTATCTTTAGCTACGGCTATGTTAAATTGGTTTGGTTCTGTTTCTATAGTTTAGTTTTCGGTAAAGCTACTTTGGTCTTTCACAATAACAGTAACAAAAGCTTGTTCCGGTGATTGAAAACAGTAGTGTTGAAGCAACTTGAAGAACAATTGATTAGCTGCCTGTGATGCACGAGTCAGGAAATCGCGACGGATTGGGGCTGGTGCAGTGCTGACAAGGGTGAAGAGAGGGACTTCATGACGGGGCACTGTCTGAGAGCCTGGCCTGGGGACAATGGACCACAACAAGCACGTTCAGTCGAGCTGACTACAGACAGGCTTAGCGCTTCATAATTGAGATCTCAGTCAAGGACCAGGACCCGTTCGATATGGTCCGAGGGACAAAAGCGTTATTATGGGCGTCAATAGAGCTCCGCTGCGCTGTTCGCTTACCGTTCGGTGCGAGCAGGAAAATCAATCGTCGCTGCGCTGTATACAGTCAATCTGTGAAGCTTGTTCTGTGTCCTTGGCTCGACTGGAATCAGAGCTGCTTTGATATAAAAGCGTTGTTTGTGATTAGCTTCTTTGCGATTATTTACTGTTATATACTTTGCATATACAATAACACGGAGTAGCATGTTGATGCAAATTAGTATTTGAAGTGAAGGTGTTTATGAAATTAATCAAAAAACTATGTACAGTACATATTAGCACCGGTAGGGATAGATTCTTATACTCATTGAATGATTTTGACACACACCAGCTAGTTGGAGAATTTTTGACACAAACTCCCTCCTCGATGATGTTTGAAAAATTCCCACTACCTTCCGCTCGCGAAATATAGCGAAACATAGTGAGCCCATACTGGTCATTCGAGGTCGATTCATGGGCTAAGTCATTTCCTAATCGCGAACTTGTGATCTTTGCTATGCAAAAATTTACATTTTCATTATCTAAGGAGTATTATTGCAACGATGATTCGCAATTTATGAGGAATAGTATTCTTGATGCTTGTCTGAAAGTACAAGATCCACGTCAACATGTGGTCTTGTGTTGAACGAGCTATTAGCACAATATTTCGCCTTGATGACGAATATTTAACCTCTGACTGTGGCTTACAATCCATTCACATTGCTGATGGCTACGCTTTGAATTGATTGACTGTCACTACGAGGCGTTGGCTCTATGAACAAATAAATAGTTATATTAACTTCACTCTTACATTACGTTGTTGCTTAAAGCATTTTGGTCAATGAGAAAGTAATACGAGGATCTCCACAGTGCAGGACCCAGCAAGCAACTAAATGTTTTGGATCAAGCAAAACGTAAGGCTGTCAAAATCGTACTATTCAAAAACGATCAGTTAAACCCCACTTATGACATTTGTTTCTGAGAGCCATGAATAAGTTTGTGAGAACCAAATTACGTTACTACAAATTTGTTGGGCGTGCCCTCCATTCCTCTCTAGTTGTTATCGCCCTGCTGCTACCCCCCCCCCCGCCCCCACATAGAATGTGTCGTCCACGCCACTATGCTGAGCGGTGCCGCGGCGTTAAATAAGGGAGAAAGAAATAAGTCGCTGGGAGGACAATGTGACGCTAGAACCGGGAGCGCTTGACTGGCTTTGCTGAAACAATTAAATCAATTCATCGAGCGTCACGGTCCGCTGAACACGGACGCATTCAATAAACACATTGAATGCGAGTGAAGCTGAGCAATGGAGTGAGCTGCTCCACGATAAGAGCGACGTCAACGCTATTGATCACAGCCTATGATTATACTCGAACACGTTGTCGCAACGTTTCAATTGTCAAATCACTGTGAAATTCGTACACTTTGCTTGTGATGACTAAATATCGTGATGATATCTATGTAATATATATTTAATTCACTAAAAATACATTGGTAGAAGCATAAGGTTAATACGAACAAAGAAAATAAATAAAGCAACAGCATGATGGTCAACATAAATAGTACGCAATTCGACACAAAAAAACTTATAACCGGTGCATCATAGCGTTAAAGCAGTGCGCTGAAGTTCATAGTAAGCACATACTATAAACAAAGATGTCAGAGCTGAAGGATTAAATTACTCTCAATAAGATGCTCATAAAAATCTTGCCATATTTGAACGTGCTATTTTTGGATCAGAGGCCCTACTCTATGATAAAAAATATTGAAATATTTGTGTGGTAGAAATCATCGCTCTGTGCTAAACATTACCTAGAGGATCGTCGAGTTGCCCATTTGTCTAAAGCGGTGAAGCTAGACACGTACGATACTAAGAATGTAAATAACGAAATACATTGTACACTCAAGCGCTATACTTCAGAATTTCGCCGCTAGAAATAAAACTCAGATTCGAATAGTGAGAGGTCCACACAGACACAGAGCAATGAGAGGTTCACACAGACCAATGATAGGTCCACACAGAACAATGATAGGTCCACACAGAACAATGAGGGGTTCATGCAGAGCAATGATAGGTCCACACAGAGCAATGAGAGGTTCATCACGATGAATACGTCGTTGCTGACGACGCTTCTTCTACAACCTGGTCTCGATGTTTATAGAATGAAGATGTCTTGTTACAGGGCCTGATTCATGGGTTTGACTCAGGCTGTGAGTATCATATTTTCAGTGGGAAGTGACCGTTTGTCAGGGGGAGGGGTAATATATTTGACATGTGGACAGTTGTGATTTTTCAAGCGGGGTTGGGACAACGCAGAGTCGACAACGCCCAGGATAGAATTATTAGAATATAGGATAGCCAGATAAAATCCTGTTTTAGAGGTACTCTTTTTTTCTCTAGGGCACTTATTCAACCTCTGATGCAAGAAGAAATCTGAAGCATATAACGACACCAGATATGTGATTACAAGAATATAACGGTTTGCGGATGCATTCATGGCTTGTCTCTGATGTCTGATGGGTAGAACACACATCTCCCTTGGATGTCCTTTCGCATAAAAGTCCTCTTCCTCCTCGTTTCTCAGCGGATATTTTTCCGCCATCTTTGTGAGCTAATTTCTACGCCGTTAGTCTGTTCATCCGAATGATATTTTCAGATGTTATTTTCTCATCCCGATGGCTGCTGTAAGTTTTTGCTCTGATGCTGCAAGCCACTGATCTCTGCCCGCTGCCTCCGCTGTGTCTTGGATTCATCGCTGATTCATTAGTTTCTCCGCTTCGCTCGGCTTGCTGCTGTGTGGCGAGACGCTATCGATTAATCACTTGGTTCATTCGGCAGGTGGCAGCATCAAACGACGTCTAATTGTTTCTGCTGCAGCCTGCTCGCTGCGTCCAAGAGCTCTTCGAGACCAAGGAGCTGTTCTTACATGTGCTTGATCAAGATGCCCTCGATCAGAATGTAATTCAATAATTTAGAAGCAAAGTGTGATTAAGAAATTGCTGATGCGAGGCAGAGAGATAGAGAAAGACAGAGAAAGAGATAAACATTATAGAAACTGGGCATTGGGAACAAATTAAAACATTTTGTATTCAGATTGCAATAGGAAACGTGCAGGATAGTAATGATTTCCGGAATAATGAAACAGTCTAAAACTGTAATTGTGCAAAGAATTCAATCGATCAATAAGAGTCTCCAATTACTATTAATTATTGAATATCTGTCTCAGCGTACGTGTCTCAACTGACGTGACCTAGCAATGCTAGCATTACATTTGCCCCTTGATTAATACTGCACTGAAATTTATACCGTTTGCTCTTTATATTATATGATTTAGACCACAATATCTGTACCACAGGTTTGATATTTTATTTCCCGGAAAACGTATCTGTCTGATCTTTGATCTGATTGCTTTGTGGTATATTATTTGTGATAATTCGATATGATTCAAATTGTTTTCACATAATTTGATCTACTGAATCTAGGCCCTATTTGAATTTGATCTACTAAGAATTTTTCATTTGAGGGAGGGGCGAGGGGCTTGGCGAGCAGGCGGGGTGAATTTTCTTACTATTTTCTCTGACAAGCGGGGGGGGGGGAATTAGCAGTAAAAAATCCATCTTTCAAATATTTGAGGCTTAGCCCCAATGTCCTTGACATGCGCCGCCAATGAACTACTGAATACAATAATTTGTTTGAACATCTAAATTTTATCTGAATTGATTTTTCTTACAGGGAATCCCGATGATAGCCGGCAGTCCAGTTCGGCACGAATCTCCTGCCAGTCTGCAGCTCGCCCCTATCGAAGTCCATCAGTACCAGGCGCCGTGGAAGAGTCTAACTGACTTCGCATCACTACATGGGGATCCACTACAGGAACAAATCAACGGGCGAGTCCAAGTTGGAGGGGGCGTGGGAGGACCGTTTCAACAGTTGATGACGTCATTCGGGGGTGTGGGTTGTGGATCGTCTGGGGAGGAGGATGAAGAGGGGGAGGGTGATGACAGCGTCGTGTGTATTGACGAGGTCACGGACTCGAGAAGGTCTCGTAACTCAATGGTCCGGGGTCCGAGAAACCGGAAGACCTTGGTCTCAGTCCAGCCGCATCTCGTTCAACAGCAGAAGCTTTTAGAACTTCAGAGACATCATCATCACCAACAGCAGCAGCAACAGTTCAGTTCAGCGCCTTTGGTCGCCCAGTACGTCACAGACGCACAGTGCTAGTGCATGGCAACTGTCTGCAGTGAAGAGCTGTCTTCTACTGTCTGCAGGTAACAGATAACACACTGTTTGTTCATTTTGATATTTATTACGTTTCTGAGCAATTGAGTTGCAAAAATTATTCTCATCATTAGAACTCATTTGTGGTAATACATTTGTGATAATGTACATAGATTTGCAATTACAAATATTATATATACCTTATTTAAGAGAAAATATTGATAGCATATATTATGGGTAGTTGCAAAAGGAAAGAGACAAAACACATAAATTGTGCATAAACAATGTTAATACGCCAATTTCCAACCAGTGCCTTGTAGTATACAGTTTTGCATGTTGTTGAAAATTGCTCTCTTGACAACCTACGAGGGTTTGAGGAAGATATAAATTCGCACAGATTGATTAAAAGCAAAACTATAAGCAAAACTATATTTTCCCCTTGATATTTGATTCTGTCACATACAATTTATATATTGTAATCTGTAAAGAGCGGCCAATAGCTCAGTCAGTTTAACAAGTTAAGCTCTCGCCTCGTGTGCTAAAGGTCAGGGGTTTATTTTCCAGTCCAAGTAGTGTTATCGTTTACAAAATTGGGTAAATTTGTGCACGCTCCGTCGCCCTTGTTACCAAGCCTATGGTAGTATATTGGTACTAGCTGTAAAAGCCTAGGAAAGTAAACTGATATGTTCTCCTAGCACACTGGCTCCGGTTACGTGAACCTTGCACTACGTCAGGCTGAGGGCTGTGGTAGAAGATCAGCGCCGGTGTTACACCGGCAACCTTTCATTTGTAAGACTCCCAAACGTTACGTTACTTTTGAATCTGTCACGTTTATATGTTACGCTTAAACGTTGATTTGTTAAACATTTTCCCTTTCCTCGCATTCGGACTAAATGCTTTCAGAAAAGGACTACTAACAATGGGCTAACTGCAATCACGAAAAATTCCACCAAGCACAGAACCGACACATTAACCGTTATACCTACTGTAATTATAAGGGTTAATTATTCTCTCGAATAATACTAAATTTTGAGAGATTTCAACATTTTTTGTCATAGACGTTGAAATCCCTATATTGAAATGACGTAACGGGAGGATTGCGGAACAGAAAGAATAATAAAAAAGTCCATTCATAGTAGTGGAGAACCCCACTAATATGGATAGATCCCGGTTTTATGGAGTACAGAGGCTGTTGGCAACATTAATGGCCGCCTGTAATGTGTCCATGCATTAAGAGCTTTTGAGCGTCTCTATGCTTATGTGCAAAAAAATTTCACGCTAATTCCAAATGGTGTATCTATGGCAACGCTGCGAGTGATGATGAATAATTCAGTAGAAAAAGTGCACATATCGTCCAAGACAAAACAGTATATGACAGCGTCTTGAGACAGGCTACGTAGGCTACGTTATCTGCTAGCATGTTGTCGACTCAATAGTCCAGACAGTATCAAAGTAGACCGTAGAAAGAGTTCAGGATTTTCCCGGGACGGTGCTGCTACTTGTCACAATACGTTTTAAATAAATATTTATGGTCTGTAATGATTGATATGATTATTTTATGTCTAGTAATAATTATTTAATTATGGCATATGAATTTTATCGGTCGAGATATATCTACTGAAGCGTTTCTTATCTCGTTCAATGCTAGTTAACTCATTTCTTTGATATTCTACATTTTTAAAAATTCCAGTCGAATCCGTTTACGAACGTCGCAGTCATCAAAGATCGCTCTGAAAGTTATTCCATTGTCAGCGGCGCACGCTGCCGTCGCTCTGCATCCATTCTCCTCAACAGTTCAATCGATCTCGCATTTATTCTTCACCAGTTGCTCAACTGTGTTTAACACACAAGCGACTTTTCGATAATCTCCCAGATCTCTTCAAGAACAGATAATCCCCCACCGCTACGTCTAATCAAACATGAAGCTCATGATGGGGCTGATGCCCTACCAGAGTTCCCCCGCGTCGAGTCCTACACCGGCGCTCCGGAACGTGCTATCGATTCAGGCCCGCCCTGTTAATCCGAACGTTTGACAGTGTCGAGGCCGATCATACATCGCTGAATAATGCGAGGTGCGGCGTTGAATGTTTGAAAAGTGTGACCTATCAGGGCGAGGCGCGTCGCGACGGTGGGAAAGATATACTCGGCTCGCTCTCTCGCTACTCATGGGGCGGGTGGATCGATGTGCTGACGACAGAGAGGAAGTTTGCTCAAGCAACGTGATACGATTCTTATGACAAAACATCATCAGATGTCAATTTAGCTTATAACTCCTTGCACAGTTCAATCAACTGTGCAAGGACGAAATGCGTATACGGGTACTGCATCTAAATAAATACAAAACATGAACAAACTCATTTATCTTTTTAAAATTAATACAGGTGATCTATGGAAGCATAGCATAGGGTAAAACTATTGCCCGAAGATATAGCTCAAGATCAAAATTTAGAAAATATTGCTGTTACCAATACTGGTGTCTGTAAATATCGATTAAAGGTTTGAAAACATTAAAGATGTGAGTAGTTTTAAGGTAAAGAAAATTAATTGCAATGTAAGTTAGAAATTATTGCATAATTATTTACATAAATAGTTTCATTCTTTCCGTGACTAATTTATGCCAAAGGTAGATGATTTTTATTGTGAAATGCTAGCACATTCATTTCTGTTTCGCGTGTTTTATTGTTTCATCGAGCAACATTTTCCATCATCACTGTCTTCCTTAGCTTTCTCCATCATCACTTTCTTCTATCATCACTTTCTTTCATCATCACTTTCTCCTATCATCATTTTCTTCCATCATCACTTTCTTCCATCATCACTTTCTTCCATCATCACTTTCTTCCATCGTCACTTTCTTCCATCATCACTTTCTCTCATCATCACTTTCTTCCATCACTTTCTTTCATCATCACTTTCTTCCATCATCACTTTCTTCCATCATCACTTTCTTCCATCATCACTTTCTTCCATCATCACTTTC
>JAQFYQ010001289.1:0-13648 GCA_034694885.1 Buchholzia appendiculata | reverse complement strand
TTGCACAAAGAACAACAAACCGTTCTCACTGAACAAAGAACAACAAACCATCCTCATTGCACAAAGAACAACAAACCGTTCTCACTGAACAAAGAACAACAAACCATCCTCATTGCACAAAGAACAACAAACCGTTCTCACTGAACAAAGAACAACAAACCATCCTCATTGCACAAAGAACAACAAACCATCCTCATTGCACAAAGAACAACAAACCGTTCTCACTGAACAAATAATAATAAACAATTCTCATTGAACAAATAATAATAAACAATTCTCATTGAAAAAAGAACAACAAACCGTTCTCACGGAGCAAAGAACAACAAACCGTTCTAACTGAACAAAAAGCAAACTGTTCAAAAGCTGAACATGTGAACAACACACCGTTCATATTCTGAATACAGATGTCTCACTTGTCTGTTCAATATTGATACCACAGGTATGTCTTAGTTGTCTATCGAAAGTTCATACCACAGGTATGAATGCCTTGATTATCTATTGCATGTTGATACCATAGGTAGGCATAAATATCTTACTTGCCTATTGGATGTTTACACCACGGGTAGAAATGTTTGACCTATTCGGAGTGACCGAATAGGTCAGTCGTTAGCGTTCACGCCTCGCAGCGAAGAGATAGAGGGTTCGCCTCCCTGCATCGATTGTGTTGAGTAGCAAACCTGGGCAAATTGTTAACACTCCATTGCTTGTACGGGAAGGACCTTTGGCCACCCACCCGTGCTCACCTGACCTAGTCGGTCGGCGGTTAAAGTCATGCGTAGCAATACGTAAGACAAATAACCATCGCCAGGACAGCGCACTATCATCATCAGAAATGTCTTACTTGTCTGTAGTATGTAGTCTTGATCTGAGTTCTTGCAGCTCTGTCTTCAGTCTCTCGTTCTCCTCAGAGTAGACAGATATCTTGTGCTTGTACTCATCAAACGACTCACGACCTAGATAACACACACACACACACACACATACAGAAAGACACTCAGAAGCATACAGACTCACAGACAAACGCACAATTAAACAGACAGGCACAAATGAATGTACAGATAAACAGAGATACAGATATACTGGTTGTGTTAAGAAAGTCGGTTTGACACGTTTAACGGTGTCGACGGCCAAATTGTCTGTTCATCTACTATGACTCATCATCGCTATGTTTACAAACAATGTTCAAAACATGACAGGGAAAAAATTAGCCGGTGTCGCATCACAGTTTGCTACACATTTTCAAGCCACTGCTACACAACAAAAATTTGGTGTAGCAGTCTTCGCGATTCACTGCTACGCAACTTTTCTTTTTAAATAATATGTGAATTTTTGATAGGCAAAATTTTGAATAAATATTAAAGCCATTATTTTACTGGCAATTTTCAACATTGTAAATTTTAATACTGAAGTTGTGAAACTCTACTTTTGAATTGTTCTTAATGTACTGAATTAGTTGCAAGAAACTTTCATCTTGAGTGTAATAGAGGCATTATGCTACAAACTATTCATTGCTGGACTCAAGCTAAACAGCATGACATTGTGTAAATAGTTTAGCTGTGGACTCTGGACTCTGGCTCAGCACTATAATTAATTGAATGCTAAGCCTTTGTTGACAAGTCATGAATAGCTGCAGCAGGAGAAGAAGTTATTATCAAGACAGGCAGCAGCTGAGCCAGTGTTGGCAGCTGTCCAGCAGCTATTATAATATGAGGTAAAACAAGTCAATTACAATGCCAGGCATGCATCGAATAGATAGTTAATAATATAAGCATATAAATTGACATATATGTTTATTACTGTATTACAGTAATTAACATATATGTCAATTTATACCGCTCATTTTATTAATTATCTATTCCATGCAGGCCCCACATTGTAATTGACTTGTTTTAAGCAAACATTTATGCTTATCATGGTTGCTACCATTGATGTAGTATTTGGCCTTGAGGCCTTGCCTCAAGGCTGCCTTGAGGCCTGGCCACAAGGCTGCCTTGAGTCACTTTACTGCGTTGCCTTGCCTTGACCAATTTTCCAAATACCTTGGCCTTGGAAAAAAATTCCTTGGCCTTGAAAAAAATTGCTTGATTATATCACTTTATTAGTCCTTGGCCTTGATGTCATCAAGCCTCAAGGTTGCCTTGAGGCACTTTACTGCCTTGCCTTGCGCAATTTTCCAAATGCCATGCCTTACCGTGGCCTTGGAAAATGCTCTATCCTTGCCTTGGCCTTGAGAAAAAATGCCTTGACTACATCACTGCTACACAACTCTGGGCGACTGCTACGCACTTTTTACTTGGCGTAGCAGTCTCCGCGTATCACTGCTACGCAACCCTGAAACCTTATTTTTTTCCCTGTATTTGAACTGTAGATGAACAATTCTTGTAGTTTGTCCCATGTAACATTTGTGTAAAGCTAAGAAGCATTCTTCACCTACTAGTTAGATGAACATTGTGCAAAGACGGGACTCCGGATATTAATTTGGATAAATCTGTACTGTTAATGTGATTAAATTGAATTTTAACGTTTATTGGTAGTTTACAGTTTGCAGATAATTGTTAGTAAATTGTAAGTGTGTAATGTTTTGTCACGTAATAATGTGTAATGTTATCTTAAGTCGTGTTTTGTGCATCCAGTGGGCGACGGTCTGCCTACAACTGCCCTACACGACCCTACGCTGCATCTTTGCAAGTCTGCTCGCTGAGTTGAAGCGTCTGCAGCAGAAGATACCCGCACTGCCGATCGTATCTGCGCTGAACGACCGACTGTTGTGTATGCTGGGCAACGGTCTAGCGCTCGGAGCGACTGCAGCCGGAGCGAGTGTTCTAGCGGGACTCGATGCAGCCGCAGGCAACGCTGACCGAGCGAGGATGTACAGCGAGGCTGCGAGACGAGACACGTTCGCGCGATGGCCTCATCTCAACTACAAGTAGGCTTTACTCGCGATATGTATCTTCATATATTTACATTTAGTTAATTTGTGCTTGGTTTTAGTGTGCAGTTTGGTTTTAGTGTGCAGTTGTACTGCGCATGTTCTTGTGATGCTGGAGATGATGTTCTTGGATATTTATCATCTAATTTTTATGATTTACTTCTTCATCATTATGATTATGAGCGGCTGCAGCGATTGTTGAAATATTTGATGAAGTGATTTTTTTTCCTGTTTAACGTTTATTCTCTGTTCGTTTTGTAAGAATGAATCTGTATTAAATTCTATTATTGTTCAGCGAGCTGGGTTCGTTTATTAGCTGTTTTGAATTTTTTATAGAGTTTGGTATCTCCATTAATGGCAGACTGATGAAAAAATTATTTACTAATGAGTAAGTGATGGGCATTTTGGGGCGATATATATTTCTGTTGAATTCAAATTTATGTTTTAAATCTCTTACTATGTGTATGTTGATTGTTTGTGAAGATGGGCTTTGCCAGACCCAATGGCTCAAGCAGGATTCTACTATCAGCCCAGCTCGTCCGGAGACGACCGTGCGATGTGTTTCACGTGCAACGTGTGTCTGGTGTGCTGGGAGCCCACAGACGAACCCTGGTCAGTATCACGAGTCACTGCTTTACTGTAACTTAATATTCATTAATGGAATTATTGTTTGGAGATCTATTTATTTCACTTCTTTCTTTTTTCTAGTTTTTGATTACTGAGAAGTGTTTTTTTGTGACTGTCAACATCATTTTCTTAGTAAATGTCTGTTGATGGCAATTCACTGCGAGTGGAAGAATTCCTTTCGTCATGGAGGATAGGAGTTCTTCTACTCTCATATTTTTATTTATGCGCTTCCTTAAGATACTGCGATCTATTGCTATCCATACTGCATTGCTGCTGCGATTATTATGTTATGATTGTTATTGATTACAATTATGTATAATTGATTAGTATTATGTTTATGATTAAGTTATTATTTGTAATGTTTCTCCTGTGTTTCAGGTCAGAGCATGAACGTCACGCTCCTCAGTGTCCGTTTGTTAAAGGTGAACATACTCAGAACGTACCATTGTCCGGTGAGTCGTCTCATTAACATACATAAATAAACACACTGATTTAAAAACGACAGTTTGTGTGACCTTTAAGAAAAACAAAAATTTCAAGTGTGAATTTGTAAAAAATATTGTTGTTTATTTTCTTATAAGAATTTGATGTTGTTCAAAGCGTATTACGATACTGAAAGTCGTTGTGATCATTGCTACAGATTAGTTGTAGTTTGCAAAGCAACAAGTGTACATTTGTAAAGCACCAAGGGAATGTCAAGGTTGGCATGTTTGGATTATGTCATAAGTTGGACAAAACCTGCGACGTGAGGGTGGATGAAACGACAGCTGATTGCAGAAATAGTTCTGAATCCTTCATGGTCGACCTTCTTTTAGAACTTTACTTCATGATGATAATGATGATGATGAATGTTGATTTTTTGTTATGAGTTTTATTGAAAGTCCTCTATTGCATGATTGTCATTATACGCTTGAGTCCTTTCTTCTCAGATGAACTGATAAATGATTGTTGGACTTTTTCAGGGATTTTGTATGCGTTTATAAATGTGTATTGTAACGAAAGATTTTCTGTTGTAGTAACGTATGCTACGGAGCCCGCACAGCTGCATAGAAATTCTAACGACATTGTAAGTCTTCCTTTTCGTGTGTGGCGATAGTCACTATTCATTCGGATCTACTCTATAAATAACGTATTGTTGAATGGAAGTTAAAAAGATACTATTGTGTATAGTACTGAAGAGGAGTGTTGGAGATGGAAACATGGAGAGTTTTGGATGCCTGTTGCGTGCTTTTCTCATGCGAACTATTGCTAATGATGAATGTTAAATGGCTTGTTTCTAAAAATGTGTATATGCTAATCTAATCTCTTGTAATAGTATTCTGAAATTACTTTATCTCTTGCCACAAGTGCCACCAGTAAGGGGACTGGTTCATACGTCTGAACTTTTGACCAATTCCAATAGTGTTGCTGCAGTAGCAGTATTAATTGTAGAGTATTTGTTGTTGTTGTCTGTCATGTAGAGTATTTGCTTTTGTTGTTGTTGTCTGTCATATAGAATAGTTTTGTTGTTGTTGTCTGTCATATAGAATAGTTTTGTTGTTGTTGTCTATCATATAGAGTAATTTTTGTTGTTATTGTTGTCTGTCATGTTGAGTATTTGTTGTTGTTGTTGTTGTTCAGATTGAGTGTGTCAGCACGACGACATCAGAGAAATACCTAATGACATCGACTCGACAAGGTCATGTTGTCATCTGGAGCACTGACGGACAGTTGAAGGTTGTCTCAGCATGCATTCACTTTTATTCCGTTGATTTTCTAAGCTTCAAAGGTGTTAGCAAGGTTATAGATTCATTTTTTCTAAAGGAGTAGGTTGTTGTACGGTTGTAAATTTTAACATTTAAATCAGTGGATTGGCATTCTTTAAAAGGGTTAACACATTTGTACAGAAAAATCGTTACAATTTTACTTGTGTAGTAATTACCGTACCATTTGCATGTGTGAAGTTTTTTAAATTATTTACTGAATAACTCTCAAACTTGCAATTCAGCAAGAGATTCAAACAGATTGTTTTAACATAAAAATTCTGTGCAATTCCTATGACATTCTGTGCTATTACGGACCGATGTTTTTGTTATTTCGTATGCAAACACTGAATTTTTTTATCTATATTTATTCAATATTGCCTACACTTGCGGATCTAGTTCATGGATCTTTCAGTTTTTTCTAATATTGATTGTTGTTTTTCAGAAGCACACCAGTTTTGACGTCTACGGGGGTGATTCTAGGATCCTGAGTAAGATGCAGACCGTGTTGCTGGAACATACAAAGCAGAGCGGTGGCAACACCGGCGAGCAGCAGGCGCCTGTGACCGAGAACGTGACAGAACTGTCCTCCAGAGACAGGTTAGCTTTGTCTAAGGCTGTTCAACTGTTTGCATCATGCTCCTGGATTCGTAGTATTTGGTGCCATTAACAAATATTCCACCAGTTTGTGTAAAGACATTGCATTGGTGATGAGTTAGAGATGGGGTTAAGTTTGGGTTATGGTTTATGTTTCGATCAGGCGAGGATTAGGATCATTGGAATTAAGCTTAAGGTTAATGTAGGTTTAGGTAATTGGCAGCAAGGTTCTGCATTCTGTTGACGGCACTATGGGATATGTGTAGGTACTGCTATGGATAAAAGAATACAGTGTAGCGTAGAGTATGCATGTGTTGTGATTGGCTTTGGAGAGCAACCAATGAGAACATGCGCAGGTAGATGGCATCTCCTTTTTTAAAGTTTCAAAATTAGCCTGTCAATATTTATTGTCTTTATAATATATATTTATTATGTAATTTATAAAACTTGTCTATTGTTATTTGGTTGTAAACAGTTTTTTAGTTTATTGCCTGTATTAATTTGTAAGTAAGTTTTGTGTGACTGTATATGCTAAAGTTGCACAAATGTAACTATGCAAGATGTGTATATTTGCAAGTACGACTTGCGTACTAACACCTGTGTCCTGTGTACATGTAGGTCTGATTCGGCGGACAAACTGGAAACAGCTGCGGAATCGGCTTTTCTAGTTTCAGATGCAGGTAAGTTTGCTTAATCTGAGGCTTGATATGATGTAACAACAAATTAGTTACACTTTGGATATTGATGTGTCATGTATGAAGCCAGCTTCAAATAAGTCGAATGATTTTGTAAAGAAGTTTCTCGTCTACCAGCTTCTCCTTGCAGCAGCTTCACTTGGTGATACTTTGTAAGGCCTCGAAGCTTTGTAATAGTTTGATGCTTTGAGGAGTTACAGTTGAACGTTCAATGATAACTGAAGACTAATTTTAGCAAGATTTTTGTCACGTTTCTCTTTGTTGTGAATAGTCTACTGCTGGGTTTGTTGTAATTGTGATGCTCGTTTGCTTAGTAAGCTTGTTTGTTCTAATAAATGATAAATAAACATCATTATATCATTGGTGTCATGGAAGTCTTATGGCTTATGAGTGGCGTTATTGTTAAAGGCATCATGTGCTTGTTCTTGCATCGTCGACAGCGAAATTAGAGGTGGTCTTACTTTGAACTTTGTTCAAGTAAATATAAATCTATTGTTTGGTTTATTTTGTGCTTTTATCGATATTCTCAATGTATTTAGCTAATTGATTCTGATTTTGCTTGCACTTGGTTCTTGTAAATATACTGATGTAATGTATGCATAATTTAGGCACCATTCATTTCCTAATTATTTACCACATTTACCAATTACTGTTTCCTTGTCATGTACCAATCAGGCTCCAATCACTTAACAAACGGGAATCAAATTATCAGGAATAGTAAGATAAGATGTAGATTTGCTGTTAAATTGGCAGCCTGGTCAAGTTCGACTTCAATAGTAACTTTCACTACAGATCAGTTCCATGACTAAGCAGTGAGAAGATATGAATTGAATAAAGTTGTTGTTTTCAACACTTGTGGTCTTTACATCTATATAATTTAAGTTGCCGCTGTGATGTTGATAAATTACTAAAATAAAATGATTTAATGGACTTTACTAAATGTTTTTCCAGGAATAGCGTCTGCCTCTCAACCGTTGCTAACGTCGACTGAGGTTATAGTGTCCGCATTGAGTGTCGTCGATGTCGCGACACCATCAGAGCGTTATTCAACCGGCGGTGACGACGTTTTCTCAGGGAAAACGCGCGCTTTTTCAGAATCAGCCGCAAAAGATCACGATAAGTTTGTCAAGAAGCCGTGTTTTATTGTTGGCGCATCGGTGCATGCGTGCACCGAGAGTGATGCGCACAGAGATGTGCAGGTGCTCAACCTACGTAACCAGGTGCTCAGTACGGACTCAAAGTCGCTCGTCATCGGCGCCGACAATGATGAAAGAAAAGTCGCTTCGCCCCGGCTACCGTCAACGTCAGAACAGAATCTCATGATTCCGTGCTTGATCGTGTACAACCAAGTGCCGGTCAAGCAGCCGACACCAGAACGCAGTGGAGCTGAGTGGAAATCTGAGGATCTGATCTCGCTGGGAAAGGGCATCGGTGGAGTATCATCATCGAGTAGTCTGGGTATAGGTGGTGGTGGTGGAGGAGGAAACGGTGGGATACAGTCCGTGCCCCCGGCTCTGGACAGCAGCACAGTGACATCGCTGGACCATGAGTCGTTGTCCGTCAAGGACATCGACCTTAGTGATGATGACCTTGACGTGCAGATCATCTGCGTCAGCCCAGGGACATCAATGGCCCAACAGAAGTCCGTTGTGCCGTCTGTGACATACGACATGCCGATCAAGTACGACAGCAAGTTCGTTGCGTCAAACGTCAAGTCTACGAAGAGCGTCAAGATCGACTCAAGGTCAATGCCGTCTTACGAAGCCGAGTGTACGTCGATGGCTGCATCTCTCGTCCAGTGCACGATGCTTCCTACGGACGTGGTGGATGAGAACCAGTACGTCCGGTCAATCTTACCATCTCCTGATGGTCGGTACGTCCTCGTAGTCACCGCTCCGCTCGTCTGTCGCAACGGAAAGTTGACTAGAACTGATGACGTAGGAGTCAAGTCGACTAAAAGTTGCCTGTTGGTTTATCGCGTCATCACGACTGCGGCGTCGACTCATCTCGAAGACGCACCGTGCAGTTTGCGTGTGATCAGCTCGCTAGGTCATGCAGTGTGCTCGGCTGCCATGCTTCCCACAGAGCTGTCTCAATCCGGTGAAGACGATGACGAATACGCCTCGCCTCCGCACGACTCGGACCACTCTGGAGAGCAAGCCGTCGTGCTGACGACCTTCGGCGGAGACGTGGAGGTCATTAGTCTGACCGACCTGTCGACTCTTGCGTACCTCCACTCGGGCGGTGGTAGGAACCCCGGGCTGCCCGCTGAGGAGTACGTCGGCTGCACTTACTGCTCCGTCATCGATAGACTGTGTGCGTTCACCCGTGACGGTCGGCTCCAGTTTTTCACCCTCGGACCTCGCACCCACGATCAGACAGACGACTGCGGTAGAGATGCGCGAAACAGTGAAACGTTTGTCGATGAATCGGGTCGTCGTTCAGAAGGGAACAGCGAGGAGTTGCGTTGGGCGGCGTCTGCTAGCAAGAAAATGAGTAAGTAACGAGAAGTTTGCTTGTTGTGGTTCTTAATTCTAAAGCCCTATGTAATGGGGATGCTGTGAACGATAGTTGCTGTGATAAGGAATGTCTTCAGATACATGACTGATTACCTAGATGTAGATGGATGGTCCATATGATAACAGGTTCAGACATAGTCAAAATTTCTTTCTTAGAGGAATAGATACTACCCGAGTCTGTCGTAAGATTCAGGAATCATTTCTCTCCGGTTTTGAAATGTATGAGGTATGATATCAGTTAATAACAGACATATCAAGAAAAAAAAAGCAATGACTAGTGAGCCATTATTGAAGAGAGTATGTTCTTAGTTCTACTGTGGAACATTCTTGCTTCATGGACAATGATTTGATGTCGATGATCATGACTACCTTCAGATTCATTATGTAAACTTCGATGGGACTGTAACAGTCGGTGATAAAACTGGGTACGGTAAGCCTCTCAGCACAGTAATAAATATCTAGCATATATGGAATTTTGTTGTTGTTGTTTGTCTCCCGCCCTATCCTCCGTCAGGCTAGGGCCCCGTACCGCCTCTGGCTGCCGCCAGGGTGTCCTCCCACAACTGGAGTAGGTCCACCACTGCCACCGGGTCTCTCCATAGGTCCAGAGGTTCGAGGTTGGTTTTTATTGAGTGGCATGAAAAGAGGTGTGTGGTGTCGTGGAGGTGGGTGTTGCACAGTGGGGCTTGGGGCTCCCTGCAAAGGGAGCCCCAAGCCGGTTCTATGGAATTTGGTCTAATGCTATGTCATTATGTGTCAGATATGTTGGCGATGGTAATGCTGTTTAGAGGCAAGACATAAACTCTGATGGATTGACTGTGCATTGATTATCCTACCTCCCATAGATGCTTGCTTGTATCTATGTGTAGATTGACTTATGGGTGTGAGCCTTTCATTGTATGTGTTGATTGTATATGACATATAGAGCACTTGTATGGGCAAGTGTGAGCCTTTCATTGTGTGTTGATTGTATATGACATATAGAGCACTTGTATGGGCAAGTGTCAGCCTTCCATTGTGTGTTAATTGTATATGACATATAGAGCACTTGTATGGGCAAGTGTCAGCCTTTCATTCTGTGTGTTGATTTTGTATAGATGAACAGAAGCATCTTCTTGTCAATCAGTCTCTCTCGATGGAAGTCCTCAAGTCACTGTATAGTCTCACTCAGTTTGAGAATCTGTTGCCACGTCTGACGGCCACCGTGCCGCCTTGCTGGGTGGAGGTGCAGCAAGAACAGCAGCAGCGCAAGCATCCGCAGCATCTGCACCAGCAGGGGGACGCGGTGCAGCATACACGCACGTGGAGACTTCAGCCAGACAGGTGGGTGCTTCGTTGAGTGCCCTTACTTGAACAGTTGTTGCTTCGATACAGAATATATTATGTATAACATGACTAGATGATATGTTTCTCAATCTGTTTTTTTTTTCAGTTTTGAAATAAGTTAGATGAATTTAATTATGTAAAGAGTTTTGGATTAAAAGTACAAGATTTTTTCGTAGAGCCTTATTTTTAGATTTTCTTCATGTGTACATTATACATTATAAATAACATAAGATCTAACATTTGGTTTAACCTCAATGTTGAACTCAGAGCATTGTTCTGACTTTAGGTTTGGTGGTAATTGATGATGATGATGATAGTGCTTTATCCGAAGAAAGGTCCTGGTGATGGTTATTTGTCTTACGTAATACTACGCATGACTTTTACCACCGACCGACTAGGCCAGATGAGCACGGGTTGGCGGCCAAAGGTCCTTCCTGTACAGGCAATGGAGTGTTAGCAATTTGCCCAGGTTTGCTACTGAACACAATCAGTCGTTGCAGGTAGGCGAACCCTCTACCTCTTCACTGCGAGGCGTGAACGCTAACGACTGACCTATTCGGTCACTTTTTTGGTAACTAGGAGATGAATAAGTAGAGCGGCCGATGACGTTGTCAGTTAAGGACTTGCCTCGTGTTCTTAAAGTCAGATGTTCAATTCCCGGTTCAGGCAGTATTATCGGTGAAGAAATTGGTCAAATTTATATATGCTCTGTGACCTCTGTTGCTATGCACTATAAGTTAGTACTAGCCGTAAAAGGCTAAGCAGTAATCTGACGTGTTTACCTAGCTCTCTGGCCGCGGTTAGGTGAACCTTGCCATACGTCAGGCTGCTGGCTGTAGGTCGAAATCGGCGCCTGGCAGCCTTTCATTTGGAAGACGCCAAATACTTTACTTCTATGAAACAAGTGGAGTGCTTTAAGTTTAGACAAATCGTCTATGAACAGCTGCTATGACAAGATCCTCTATGAACAGCTGCTGATAGAACTTGTTGTGTGTTGTGCTGCAGTGGGAGCGCGGATGAGCATCTCTTTGACCTTGTCCTGCCCAAGCCGTGCTGCATCGGCCACATCGACGTCAAGTTCACGCTCCACCCGCTCTGCACGAGCCCTCCCAACCTCAGCGTCACACTCCTCAAACAGAACGCATCCAACATCTCCTCGTCCACGTGTCTCTTCCTTCCGAAGGAAGTCGAGTCTGTAGAGGCGGATGCGAAGGTGGATTTCTCGCTGAACGATCGCTCCGGCAGACCGAAGTCAGCGGAGCATGACATGTACGGTGGCACGTACTCGGAGGAGCGGGAGGGAGGTTGCGATGCAGGGACGGAAGTGTTGTGTGAACCTGTTGAACTCAGTCGGTTCCTGGATCTGTCGGGAACTCAAGGAATCGTTCCGCTGACGAGTGTCAAGCTTCTCAAGTCCAAGGCCAAGTCTTTCCTGCTTCGCTTGAAGGCCAGCAAGGACACTGCGTCGTCGTCGGATAAGGTCTTCATGGGGCAGGTACGATTGCTGTCACTGATTTCTCTATCACCTAATACAAATTTCACACTAAACAATAGCAATATTATTTCTACTTCTGAATTTTTTTCCTGTTTTGCTGAAAACATACCATGTCAAATATGGATCTACTTATAAGCTAATTTAGGACGTTAACCTAGGAAACAGTATGATATATTGTGGTTACGTAAAGAATTCCCTAAATACCTGAAGTCGGAAGTGTGTTGGATGTACAGTATATCATCATGTAAAAGCTGTTTGACTTGGCAACTGATTGGACGCTGTAGAGACCAACGTCAAGACTATCGACAGGATTCGGTGAACTGACGCGTATCGTTGTCGGTAGCAACGGCGTTGCATCGATAAAGTCATCGTCCACGCCAGAGTCATCACAGCCGATGTCGTCGACTGCGGAACGGCTTACGACCTCCACCCCTGGTAAACACAAGGTGGAAAACCTTCGCGGCTGCGACTGGCTGCAGGAGATATCGATAACCGTGCGCAAGTTCAGAAGATCAGCTATTCCACGCGATAGGTATTTAGTGGGCTTTGTTGATTTAATATTTTACTTGAGATTTGTATGTCTAGAGTGGTAGGTAGTTCAGTCGGACATTTGCCTCGTGCGGAAAAGATCCCAGGATCGGTTGAAGATCCAGTGTTGTTTAGTGGCAAATTTGTATGTGCTCTGTCTTCCAAAGTACTACACACTGGTACTAACTGTTGAAGGCTAGATAGTAGTCAGACGTATTAACGTTGCACAATGTTATGTAGCACAATTGTCACGTTGGGTAGACCTTGCACAATGTCAGGCTGAGGGCTCTGGAGTCCGAAGGGAGATCAGTACTGCTCAACTGCCCTCTTTGTAGAAAATGTCAAATACTTTACTTTTGTTGTATTTTTTCAATGACTTATATTGTGTGTATGTGACTGTGTGTGTGTGTGTGAGTATTTATAACTGCTTATAGACACCAATAATTAAAGAACTTATTCCATGTTATAGAACATCTTGTTGTGTTTGCCACGTAATTAAAGCAGAAGACACATTGCTACACATTCCTGTTGATATTGCAAATGTTGTGCAATTATCGCAGTATTACAAAGAATCAGCACCTATGATTTGTCCGTATTTAAACTCCGTTTATTTAAACTGAATTGTTAATCTTACTGTTGATCGTGTGTTCTGTAGGATCCAGCGCAATGCAATGATCAGTTCATCAAGTTTTCACGAGAGACTGCTCATCGCTGCGTGCGGCCAGCAGGACCAGTCGGCCGGGTCTTACTGCAGCAGAGAATACTGTCAACAACTAGCTCTCGACATACTCGCATGGATCGTCTCCATTCACATGAACGATGCAGGGTTAGACTGTTTGTAGTCATTACACATTTTGAGACTTAGTCCTTCTTCCTTTGTAGACTAGTCATTTTGTACAGTTGGACTTACTGTATCTTTATAGGCTGGTCCTTGTGTATAGTTGGTCTTAACACAAACACATAGGCTGGTCCTTAGGCATAGTTGGATTTGACACTTGCCTTTATGGGCTGGTCCTTGTTTATAGTTGGATTTGACACTTACCTTCATGGGCTGGCCCTTATGTATAGTTGGATTTGACACTTGCTCATTAACCTAGTTTTACATTGGTCACTTATACACCGTGTTCAATAAAAATCCAACCCAAATGTAATTTTATCATAACTTTGGCAATATTTGACCAATATTCGTA
>JAQFYQ010001288.1:0-13655 GCA_034694885.1 Buchholzia appendiculata | reverse complement strand
AAAGCAAAATTCCAAAATTCAAACAAAATCAAAATTCAACTAAGACCTCAAATACAAACAAGAACAATTTTATTAGAGATGATATGCGAATGAAAAGTAATGTAGAAAATTGTACAAGTACTGAAAAGTTGCATAAATACCCAAGTGGAGTGTGCCCACACCCCAGCTTCCTTTTGGCTGCACTGGGCTAAAACCATAAAACCATTTTTAATGATATCTTATCGAATTACTCTAAAGATATGTAGAATCAAAGTCATGAAATCTCAGCACAGGGGCTGCTGTGGTTTGGATGGTAGAGTGAAAAATGTGCGGCTGGGGTGTGTGCACACCCCACTTGGGTATTTAAAGGTTAAATAAGTATTTACTATTCGTAGCCCACAACATTCAGATTGTTGCTTTGGAGCTAAAATTGCAGTAGCGTGTTCCGCTTTGTTCGTTATTGTCCTTTGTGGTTATGGTTCATTTCTATTTGAGCTGATTAAAGGTAATTCACACTACTTTGTGCCAGAGGCAAAATGAGCCAAAGTTCTAATTCAAATACGGCTGCAAATATTTAATAGAAATACCTGGTAATCTCGTGTATAATGCGACAAGAGGAGGGCATGCATGAGATTATAAGTTTGTCTTTCATTATGTAGCACACCACGGTTCATGTACGCATTACATGGTTGATTGATTGGGGTTTAACGTCACGTCAGCACAAATTGGTTATATTGTGCCTTCGGTGAACATAACGCTAAAATTCGGTAACAATGAAAATGTGTAACAACAAATGAATAACAAATGGCAAATTTAAAACAATTACAATAAAACTACTCACGTATGGAATAAATACAATTTGGAGGTTAAATGAACGTCCTTGAGGAAATTCAAAACATTTACTGATGACACAATATTGAATAGGTCATACAGAGAACTTACTGAATAGTGTTTAGTTCTCATTTGAGCGAAGTCAACACAGTGCATCAAAAAATACGCTAATAGTACCAACAAATGAAACCATAAACTTTAATAAGCGGTGAATACATTTCTCTTTTGTATTCTAATTTCGCAAGCGTCCATTTGAGTATTTCGGTGTCACGACAGTGTGTAACAACTTAGACATGTCATCACTATCAAGCAGAAGAAAATGCTTGTAGAAATTATATTATGATAGGTTTGTAAAAATTTTATCCAATTGCTCTCAAAAATAATGAATGCGATTATTTTACCTGTCAACCAATAGCGCCATGTGCTCCACACTTGATTTTTGTTTATGATAAATTTAATGGTCTAACAAATTATATCATTTAGCATCAAATTCTATTCATTTATTCTAAATAATGCTTCGGGTACCTAGCAACATTCTTTACAAAGTCCAAGTATTACTTTTCTGCTTTGCACTCTGTTTCGGAGATTGCTGAAATAACGTTCCAGTTGGACATTTTGAGCTTTGCCACTTCAAGATCACCCACGTACATTAAATCCTGCTAAACTCCTGCTCCAACCCATTCATTTTAATTGGCTTTTCTGTGGTGGATTTAATAGACTAAATTTTTTATCACGGTTCAGGAGCCGAGACACTGTAACAATGCCACATCGATTATCAATAAACGATGCTTCATCCTGAATTGGTGAAATTAACTGTATACCTTTGATTATCAATATAATTGATTTAATCTGATGTTAAAATCAATACCATTTTAATTGATTATTGAAGCTGCCAATTCATTTTAGAGTTTAATATTGTACCCTACATTTTAGTTTTAATTTTGTACATGCAACATTTTAGAACTCAGATTGACCACTTTCCATTATCCAGGAGACGAAGTAATAAACATTCAATTCAAATGTTGGAAGTTATAGAAATCTTGCCGTTGTTCATTTTAAAGCATTGGTTTTCAGCAAATGAACTGAAACATGCAATAAAAGTCATAATTCAAAATACATTTACAATATATAATTGAGACCGAAATAATAAGTAAGCATCTTTAACACTAGAATGTTAAATAGATTATTGCACAATTTTGACAGATTAAAACATTTGTTCTGGAAGGACCGACGACGAAGAATACAGGAACATGAGATGCATGTGCTAAGTACACATTGCACGACGCACATGCTAAACTTTCATAGCCGTAAACATAAAGGTCATAATTTGAATTAGGTGTTAACACCCTTTAATACGCTTTAATACCTTAGAAAAGAGTTTTGTTATTAGAAACTTTCTGTGTTTTTCGACAATAATGCGCAGGCAACAATCACCATTATTAAGTATCTACAGGCTGCATCACTATCGCATTATTCAATTTTCACAATTTATATTTTTTATTTATTTTGTAACTAAATATACGTTCTTGTGATAGCTA
Source organism: Buchholzia appendiculata (assembly GCA_034694885.1). Lineage (NCBI taxonomy): Eukaryota > Metazoa > Annelida > Clitellata > Enchytraeida > Enchytraeidae > Buchholzia > Buchholzia appendiculata. Next base: position 11,307 of record JAQFYQ010001288.1, on the reverse strand, counting down.
AAATTCTACAATTGCATTAAAGTATGAATATATAATAAATAAATAGTCTGTGATTATATGCTATTATCGGGTGGATTGAACCGCTGTGTACCGAACGCCGTTATCACACAGTTCCTGCTCCACTTTTCTCAGTAGCCAGTCATGGCCGCAATAGAATAACCATATCGGAGCTGTCACGATTAGTCTTACATCTTCTACTTCTAAAAACACACAATTGAAATCAAATGAGTTACAAGCTGATATCGCACATCAGGCTTAAAATGACATAACATAAGAATAAAAATAGCTTTATGTCTGCAAATTACCTTTTCTAATTAAGCTTAGTCTTTAAAAAAGACTCCTTTATTAAACAGTCTAGCTTAACACGGGCTACAGACTATAATATACAAATCAATAAACGCTTTTCGTAAGATTGCGGAGCTTTTTGGCCCAAGAAATGTTTCATGCTTACAAAATTAGCTTAACCTAATGCAACTGAATTTGAGGTCAGAAACGCATACATTCCTACGACATCAAATCTATTACCGAAACGCCAAGATATGTTATTTGTTAGACAGATTAAGACTTTGTTCAGACCTATTGGCATTGGCAAACGTTAATATTAGCAACGTTTTGCAAATACAAATAAATGGGTGACATCAATCTACTGCGCTGTTTTAATCTGATTACATGGGTAACATCCTCATCATGTACAATGGCTTACAAAAGTTGAAGTACAAGCTGAACTATTGAAAATTCATGTTTGTACTTTAGTGAGATCAAGGTGACGCTCATGGAATAATTTTTTGGATATGATAGAATTGTTAAATACTCTTAAAAAACCACTGGTGCCATATTAGAGGAATGGTGCCATATCAGAGGAATGGTGCCATATCAGAGGAATGGTGGTATATCAGAGTAATGGTGCCATAACAGAGGAATGGTGCCATATCAGAGGAATGGTGCCATAACAGACTAATAACTGTGACAGCGTGAAAGCGTAGACACATTGTAAACTCACCGGATCGTAGCAGTAAGTTCCACCGCATGCTGTCTTGCAGCAAAGTTGATGGGTTTCACAAGGTTGCTCTGCGTAGCACGTTATTGCACAAGATCCCACTTCACCTTTCTTTATTGGAGGACAACTATGGCTCATCGGATCTTGAAATAAGCAGAGAAAAGTATACATAACGATTGTGTTTTACGAAGAAAATTATCTTTAAAATAATGTATAAAATAATTCATCTGCCCATCAATAAAAAATTCAATGAATTGAATAATCAAATGCACAACTATGTACAGAATCAGTTCAGATTGTAACTTTGAACTCATACCTTTAACTTAACAGATAAGCACACTCTTTGAAGAGATGTATATAGAGCATCACAGAGTGAATAAGGTCGACCTAATTGCTGGTGAAAATACATTGTATGGCATTTAGACAAGATTATTGTTTGACGAGATCCACTGGAAGGTACCTTCGTGAGCGACGAAAATCAAGAAGCGATGGAACAAGAAGATGCTGGGAGTCTTATATATGAGCGCTGTCTTAATTAGCATGTTCTGTAGTAAACTGTGCTCATTGTTCATTGTACTTCTATCTGTATACTGTTGACTTTATTTTTATTTAGTTATTTTTTATATTATCTTTGTATATATAAATGTGTCCTAAAGTAAGAGTACATACTGTTACTACCTTTCATGCACTTTGAGTCGCCACAACTGCTTGATATGCGAACCGGCGGCACATCTCTGTTCTGATCTGCACGCCTTCGTCCCGGCGATAAGGCACGCGAATTGTTCCACAAACGGACATACTAAACGGATAGAAAGAGACATGCATTATACTTTTTTAGTATTATTAACCATTAAAATTCTCAATGTTTCTCCTATGGTAAGTAAGGAGATAAATTGAGAATAATCCAACTACACAGCCCGGTAAAGTGCATGTCGTAAGAGGCGACCAAGGAATGGTAATCTGATCAAAGCTGTAGCATAAGTGTAGACTAGTATCATCTGCTCGTTGGTTTGTCCATTTTTGGGCTTGATCCGTTCTTGTGGGAAATGCCGAGTCAAAGAGCAGAAAAATGTATCTGATAAGGGATACTCCCCATTGACGATACGATTTCATTTCCATTCCCGGTCCGGTATGGTCGGAATGGTCGGACGCTTTACGGACGTAAGGCAAACGGTAGTAAAAATCTAAGTAAAAATAAAGAAATTAAAAAAGTAAAAAAAAGTAAGTAAAAATCTAACCCATGACATTAGTTAAAACCATACCTCTTCTCAGCATAGACAGTCTGCGAAAACGAATGATAAACTATTTGCTAGAGTGATGATTATGATGATGATGGTAATGATGATAATGATAATGCTGCTGCTGGATGATGATGATGAGATGATGATGACTATGATAACAATGAAGTTGATAATGACGATGATGATGATGATGATGATGATGACGATGACAATGACGATGACGATGACGATGACAATGATGATGATGATGATGATGATGATGATATACCTGGTTTAATGCATCTACGCAGGCCGCAGCTCACTTGACAGCATAACATGCCGCTTGCACAAGACTTGTCCGACGCGCAGCCCCGCACAATCTGATTGTATCCACAGCTCTCGGCGAACACTGGGCAAACATTGCCGTCTATTGTCGATCCTATTACCAACAAAAATTGCATAGTTAAAGTCTAAGGATAATAACCCCTCTTGGCAACACTGAGTGCCTGAAATTTAAAACTCTTGATAATGAATTGAACACCAGTAAAGGTGAGAGATCATTTGTAGCCTGATGAAACGAGTCCGATAATGACTGAACATGATTGGAAATTAGTAGCATACCTCACAATGGTAAGAACCAAGCAAAATTTTATCTCGACGTCTTGGTTGGAGCATTGTTCTAACTGGCTGGTTTATATTTCTGATGTATTGTTAACCTAAGCCATAACGATGGCCGGTGTGTATAAATTAACCTAACAATATTTTCCAATAATAATATTATTAGTTTTATATCAATATTAGTAAGGTTGTAATATTTAAATTCCAGATAAGATTGGATACATTACAAAATATCTTAAAAAATTTTCACGAAAAATCCAATCATCAACTCACCCTGACTGTATGTAAATCCCACGAAAAGTAGGATAGACGCGAGAATCATCACGCTTGTGTGTCGTACCATCTTGAACGGTCCGGTGTCGACAATTGCGCTTCAATTTGTAAGAATAACTGTACAATGAAGCAGAAGCAAGATGGCTACAATCATACAATGAAAAATAAATCATTTTTATTTTATTTATTGTTTAATTTGATCGTTAATTTGCGGGAATAAGTTTAACATGTTTAGGAACATTATTGTCAAATATAAAACCATACTTACGAACAATGCAACTTTTTACGGCATAAACGCTACTGGCATATCATACATTTGAAAACTACAATGAAATATTTTTGTACAGGAACATAACAGGTTTAATATAACAAAACTAAAACAAAATGCCACATTTTTAACGCGTAGATTATGCAAATTTAGGATTTTTCAACTTCCTAACGAATGTACGATTTAAAATCTACACAATGCCCCATAAATGCTCACTTCACCAAAAGTTTAATTTGTACACAAATTAGCAAGATTTCATCTTCAACCAGTAATAGCGACAATTTCAATTTCACAATCCACAAATTAAGTTTTTAACATAATTAGTCTCTGTCAGTTTTTTTCCCAAATCTCTTAAGAGTTTGTTTTGTTGTTAAGGCTCATTTCTGATAAAAGTTATTTTCGTCAGTTTCTACGAACAGTTGAGATGCTGCAGGTTATTCTTGAATCTAAAAGTCAACGCCAGACATCCTAACCAAGAGATATTCGGTTATTTTTACCCGTCAGTTAATACTTGTCATCGTTTTAAGTTTATCTCCATTTACCAGTACAATCTGATTGAATTGTCTTAACTCTCAAAACTTGTATTAAAAATTGCTTTATTCACCGTTTGTTTTACTTTAAAAGTTGTGTCAATTTTACGTCACAAAAATAAACATTCTGCAATAGCTACAGAGAAACATCATTTCTGAAGCAACGTCTATCTATTGCTATTCAGCGAGGAAATGCGATTTCTTGTAATGGTACATTTCCTCAGGCTCAGGACACTTGAGTCACTAGTTAAGTTATCACAGTCACTGAGTTTAGATCTGACTTTAATCAATCTTTATGTGACTGAAGTATTGTAACATTGTGACTTTTTATTTTGTTTGAAACATTTTAGTTAAGTTTAGTTAAGATATTTGAATGTTCAATGAAAATAAATAAATATACGGATTTAAAAAATATAGCTACAGTATATAGCATAAACGCTGGTCTATTGGGAAGCGTTTATGCTATAGCTAAAAATTTGGCTTGTTGGATGAATCTTATGGCATCTGCGGCTGACTGAAAGGTGATCTTTACAGCAATGATGTCACAGCTAAAGATTACAAGCCTGATTTTGCTCTAAAGTGATTATGAATTACATTAGTGAATTGGACAGTCGGTAGCGTTTTAGCCTTCCAGCTATTTATGATCTTTATTCACACTAAGCAGATATAGATGCTATATTAGAACATACAGTATAAACAAACAGTATTACTATAAGCTTGAGTTACTAAAATAATATGAAGTTGGGAGTAAGACTCCCTGGTGAGTCTGATTGTGTTAGGTTGCTAATCTAAGCTAATTGTATACACTGCATTGTAGGTACGGATAGGATATTTGACCGCCCATCTGTGCTCACCAAGTAATACGTAAGATCCATCGACAGGGCCTGAATTCGGGCGGAACAGTATCATAAAAAGAACTAGCATCTAATTATGTAAATAAACCTACTTTATGTCACCAGATGCAAGCGTAGAAAATAAATGCAATTGATTTTTTAATGACAATTGCCAAACTTTTACGGAAATCAGGATTTCCAGACAAAATCTTGTTGAAATACATCAAACTTCTTTCTTTCAAATACCGCATAACTTCAGGATCCAGTTACGACCGTTGCCAACAATTAGACTATTGCTTAAGGGATAGTTTTTTGCATACCATGCATACTGTATACAATGTTATGATTTTACTATCAGGATCCAGCAAATAAAATAGAGCTGTATAAGCTTAATTCACAATAAAAATTATTTCTTTTGTAATGTTTTTTTTCTGAATCGTTTTTGAAAATTTATGAGCACGACAGTTAGACTTACAATCTACGGTTACATTTGTGGCTCATAGCTTTCCACTTAAATAAAATCATATATTTATTCAAATCCCATAAGTTAAACATGTCGATGCCTTAATCTATGTTCATATTTATGATATAATTTGATACTCTAAATGCAATATATTTAAGTATGAATTTTATATATCTAATAAAAAAAACAGAGGCTACATGAAAATATATAATTACGGTGAAGACTAAGCTATGAGTAGAACTAAGAGGATCTCGCAAAATTTCAATTTTATAGTCCTAGAAGCCCAGTCTGGCTCATCTGGCTCATACTGCTTCAAACTGGTCTCAAACGCTTCAGTTGAGCTAATTGGTTGGTCCTATTTCCAAGCTTATGATGAAGAACCGCATGAGTCAGTCGATATCTTGGTATTCAATTCTGAAAACATGTTGTGTTTACGCGGGTTTTGAAGACAAATGATGTTTCAGAAGCCCAAAAGAGCGAAAAGTTTCGTTCTGTTTATCTTTTCGTACAGTCTACGCCTCCTTTAGACCGGTGATTGTCACCGGCTTCGGCTGCTTTTTTACTGAACTTTTGATAGCGAAACGCAGCTGACAATTGAGATGAATTATCTCTTTTATATAATGTAAATAATATACATAACATAATAATTTGTATTGTAGACGATTGCGCGCAGAGTCCGTTTACGACAAGCCCCTTCCAATCACGACCAAAACTTAATGCAAGAGACGGGAAATGAACCCGAGTCATCTGCTTATGCTCAAGATAGACGCCTTTACCAATAGACCATTCAGACTTCCCGCTCAACTCGTTCTTGGAAGACATAACTGTCGTAAATATATCGTATTCTTCGACTTACTAGAGTCGCGCGACCCGTGCAGGTCGTACTCTGAACTCAATAGTTCTAGAGTCTATGCAACGCACCACTACAATTCACAAAATAATATTGTAACTAGGATGATACAGTTCTGGGATAGTGAAGCGTTCTGTTACCGTAAATAAGTTTGCAAACTGTTATAAAATTTGCAGTTAAATGGTCCAAAATGTTAGATAAGAGAGATAATCAATGTATGGTTCAGGCTTTTTGTCCTAAGATGCGACAAATTCTATCTCACAACTTTGTACTGAAAACGAATAGACGGTCAATTATCATCTAGATATAGCCTATCGAATATTGGACCACACACGACGGATATTACGCAAGCATTTAGTTCCCTAAAATTTGAACCCTTTTATTTATTTTGATTTTTTGCCATTATTATCTTGCAAAAAAATGTACTTCAAAAAGAAAGTTTACATACGAAGACAATCAGCGAAGCAGACGAGAGGAAATCGTAGACAGAATATATAGAATAAAATTCGGCCAAGTCATATGCTGTTATAACCAATTTTACAATTACGTTGAAGATAAGGTAGGATTTCAAAATTAGAATCGTTTTAAGGTGATGGGCACACTTTCAGTGACAGATTTTTGGCAATTTTTTGGTAGATTTTTGGATGCCAACAAATTAATTTAAAATAAAAAATTATTTAAATTAAAATTAGTTTTGTTGAGACGCCATAGAAGCGAAAATGTCAATTCTATTTATTTATAATTATTGGGCTCACATAGCAACATCGCCCTTCGTCTGGGTGCTTCATGAACAAAAGTTCAATTTGACTTTCCGGGTAGCCATGACGTTTCGCGGCCATGACGTGGACGATATGGGTTTTTCCGTTCGTCCCGGACATTTGTTCCCGGACCAACTGCACCTCCATCACCTATTTTTGACCACGATTAGCTGATAACATTAAAACGTCAAAAACCGTTCGATCTTACAGCAAAATGTTATTCCAGATGCTGACATGTGAATTCAATATTAACAGCCTTAGACACAAAGGTGTTTTGAAACGAAAATCGTGCTCAAACGTGGTCCACTTTATCAGCTATATCGTCCTTTGTGACGATGATTAATTTCTACATGGGTTCAGTCAAATTGCTGTAATGAGTATTTCCTATTCGTAGCCCTAGACATTCAGATTGTTATTTTGTAGCACAAATTGTGCTGAAGCGTGGCTGCTTTAAACGTTGCTATCCTTTGTGACTATACATGTAATTCATTTCTTTGTGAGTTGATGAAAGGCAGTTCACACTGGGCGGTGCCCAGGTGCAATACATTGCAAACCGTGCAAATTTCTTCAAGCATTTTTAATTAGGCAAAATCATGAGCTAAATTCAATATCAAATTTGGCTGTAAACATTTTATAGAAATGCCTGAACAACTCGTATATATATATATATATATATATATATATATATATATATATAATGCGACATGAGGAGAACGCACATGATTGTGTCAGTTTGATTTCATTGTGAGACATATTATGATCTATACGCTTTATATGGTAATTCAAAATAAAATACTTGTAGAATATGGAATACATTTCTCTGTTGGGTTTTACTTGCACAAGCGTCTAGTCGAGTGCTCCGGTCTCAAAACAGTGTAAAGCAATTAGACGCGTCATCACTATCAATCAGTAGAAAATGCCCATTCGGTTATACTGTATTATGATTATTTTGTGAAAGTCTTAGCCAATTGCTTGAATATGATGAATGCGATTACTTTCCTGTCAACCAATATCGCATGCATGTGCTCCAAACTTGACTCTTGTTTTTTGTAACATTGAATTGTCTCTAACAAATTATATCCTTTCGTGCCAAATTCGATTAATTTAATCTAAATAATGCTTCGTATACCAAGAGACCAATTTTTGAAAAGTCCAAACATTACTTTTCTGCTTTGTACTCTGTTTCGGTGACAGCTGAAATGACATCAAAGTTGCCCGCTTTGAGCTTTATAACTTCAGGTCATCCGCGTAAAATAAATCCTGATTAAATTCCTATTCCAACGCATTCACTTTAATAAGTTTTTCTGCGGTGGGTAGAATAAATTAAAAAGATTAATTCGTTTAAATTAGATTAAAAAGATATATTACAAAGTTGATCAAAGTTCAAGAGCTGAAGCACTCTGCCCATGCCCCTTTGCTTATTATCAGGAAACGAGATTTCATCCTGGATTGGCAAAACTTAATTATAAACTTTTCAATTCCAGCATACTTAAATTAACCTGAAGTGAAGTCGATGCCATTGCGATTGACAATTCATTTGATACTGTATTTTCATTTTAGAGGTTAATATTTTAACCAATTATATGTTTTAATTTGTGTACATGCAAGATTTGTAAACTGAGATTGATCAGTTTCACTTATCAAGGAGACGAAATAGCAAACACTCAACTCCGATGTCCAAATTGATCGGATTTTGGCCGTTTTTAGAAACATATTAGTCAACAAAATTGAAACGTGCAATAAAGTAAAAAGTCAGAATACACGTTTAATGGAGATCGAAGTAATAATTAAGGATCTTTAGTAGTCCGTTTTCGAATAACTTATTGTACAATTCTGACATATTAAAATATTTGTACTTAATGGACCAACGACGAAGAATACAAAAACATCAGATTCAAAATTGGGTTTAGTGCACACTGCAAGACGCACATGATAAACTCCTATGGCTGTAAACATATAATTTATAATTTGAATTATGTGTTTACATGTTTTTATGAATTATATGAAGGAAATGATTATCCAATAAGTCAATAATAATTGTTCGTGAAGAGCAATTTAGCATAGTAATAAATGTAAAATACTTTTGCGCAAAGGAGACCGGAGTCAAGAGGTTTAGCAACACCTTTGCAAGCGGATGACCAAAAGTTAAGGAAATCAATTCAATTGTTTCGAGCTTTATTATAAAACGTTTTAAACATAAACTTCGCCGTGTTGTTATCAGGTTCCTAAAGGTTGGGCTTGTCAGTTCTAGCAGCGGTTTCAGACCACAGCTTTTGATCCGGATTGTAGTTTTCGTCCAACATTCCTCTAGTATTCGACTAGACTTTCTAGCTTTCTAGCCATTTTTAGCCTTCTTTTAGCCTTCTTAGCTTCCTGTGAGTCTTCTACTAGCCTTCTTCTAGATTTCTTAGCCTGCTTCTGCCTTCTTCTAGCCATCTTCTGTAGCCTGCTTAAAATCCTTCCGGGATTGCTAGTTTGAAACCATTCTAAGAATTAGACATCACACTTGGCTTTTATCTCACTTAAACGCGTGTACAGGGTGGGATTTGCCGGAGATGGGGTGATTCGACCCCCTGGCGGGTGTGACGACCCCCACTTCGCTTGGGAAAAAACCAGGGGGTCGGTATTTGAAGGAACCCTGGGTGGTCGGTCCAATTTTTGACCATCACCACCTCTCCCGCTCGTCAGAATTTTTGGGACCTTTGCTACCCCCCCCCTCTCGTCAGATCATCCGACCCCCACCTATTTTTTACAAATCCCACACTGCGCATGTACAAGGTATACACTTATTGGCAATTATTGGTATTAAAGTACTCTTTCACAAATCATGGATTAGTTGAAGTTTCAATGAAACTCAAGTTTTTATATCTGCGTGTGTAAATTACAATAAGTGAAAAGGAAAAACACAACATTTATATGAATCACACGCGTGCTTAAACTGACACTGGCACATTTATTGAGTATTGAAACAACAGAACAAACGATTTCGATACCTATGCCGTGTGACTACTCCAATATAGATATCGTTACTAACGATATTATTTTTTTTGAAACCACCACGTCGATACTAGCAGCCTCGTTGCGTACTGAGACCGAGCAGTCAAACATCTTTACATACTCTTTCACCTGGTATCTTTCTCAACGGTCTTTTGCTTAACCTCTTATTTCATGTAATTGTATGATGTTTTACTGTGTTGCTCTTATTTTTTTACTTATCGTTTAAATTTATCGTGTTATGTTCTGCTTTACGGGTAACGGAAACATATGTATGTACAGTTCCTCTGCAATTTATCAGGTTGAACTTTGTTTTTAAGAAGCTAGGTCAAGATCTTGTCTGAAATCATTACGTAATGCTTATCTATATTCAGTTGATAACCATTGAAATTCCGATATTATTCTTTTTATTCAACACTATTTCCGAGATAGATAAAATACATGTAGGCCTACGCAACAAAATGAACCTAGTTTTCTTCCAAAAATTGTCCAAATTATCATTGTAGTATCACCATTGATCACACGCCAAAGCTTGAAGGATTTAAAATTGAACTTGAACAAAATATGAAAAACTGATAAGGCTATTCTTTTCCAGCCTAGTCATGAAAAAGTTTCGTTTTATTTTAAATAGTAATGGATAGCCATATGAATTGAAAATTAAGAACCGGTCACCAGACCAAGGACTTGCCCGCAAGGCCAAGAACTCGACCTTCAAGGCCATGCCCAATATCAATTGGGTTCCAAGTACCAATGGGTTCCAAGGCCAAGGCACTAAAATCGGTCCTTATTTAATCCTTAAGGCCAAGGCCATGGCCTAAAACCACTGGGAATCCTGCAGCCAAGAAGCTACAATCCGCATCTGGGAATTGTCACAGGATTATCTTGGCCAGTGGGTCCTATGGTGCACTCGAAGATCCTACTTGAGGATTCGCACATACCATATAATGCAAACTATTCTACATCGTCACGTGACAGCTGTGCTTTATGAATTTACTCTACGAATTGGCTTATGAATTCTGTGCTTTGTGAATTGACAGCTGTGTTTTTCTTATTCTTTATTATTCGTCGAAATAATATCCGAAACGTTCTGCATACGACGATGTGAGCACCGCGGAAAATGAGTCGATGTCCACGACTTGCACAGAAAGACAACGAGAAACCACTTCATCTCCCTAGTGTAACGACTGAACTGCGATATGCCATAGACAAGATCCGTTTCATTTTGTACAGACTTTATCCAGTCAAAGTTTATGCCACAGCAAAAGGTATATTATTATTATTGAATCAATTAATGAATTTCAAAACTAAAAAGTGAATTCAATGTAGTATGTGCATTAATCAGTTAATCTGCATGTCATAGCATCAACATTCACAGTTCTATTGGCAGTGATGTGTCCTTGGTCCTTGGTCCTTGGCCTTAAGGACTCCTTGGCCTTGGCCTTGGCCTTGCGGGTCCAGGCCTTGGCCTTGGCCTTGAGGGTCCAGGCCTTGGCCTTGGCCTTG
>JAQFYQ010001287.1:0-13655 GCA_034694885.1 Buchholzia appendiculata | reverse complement strand
TTGCCTTGGCCTTGGAAAAAATGCCTTGGCCTTGCCTTGTGCCTTGAGAAAAATGCCTTGACTACATCACTGGTTACCCGTTACTGTGTAGAAGTCTGTCTGGTCGCTCTGTGAGTTACCGAGGCGCCACGATGTCTGTGAAGTCTTTGTATACTGGACTAGACACTATATTGCTTACTCGTAATAAACAATCCGCAACTGGCTGTACGCGGGAAATGTGATCACATGAGTTATTAAAGCTTTGTTGCTTCATACATGTTTTTGATAATATCATGTGGCTGAAAAATAGATGTAGTCGAGCAATGCATAGGATGGGGGAGAGGAAAAATTTCCTTAGTCACGTGATCAGGGGAGTTTGATAGTTGAAATCTTATGTACCAAGGGAGATTGATGAGCAACAGAAAGAGAGGATGACCGAGGCTTGATTGATCCATGATTTAATGAACGCATATCGATATGTCTAATTGAAAAGAAGAATTGAGTATACGTAGGCTTGGAGAGTTTGGATGACTGGCGGAAGGAAGGAGAAGTAATAATGATGTAGTTTTTTTTTTATATAAATACAGAAATCTGTTGAGCGTCAGTCCGCATATAAAGAGTATAGCGAGTCAGTCTATCAGTGCTCTTCTGTCTGTCTGTCTATCTGTCTGTCTGTCTGTCTTTCTATTTGTCTGTCTATCTGTTTGTCTTTCTGTCTGTCCACGGCTACTCGTATTTCTAGTGCTTTCCAGATTCTGTCTGTCCTTTCCAGAGGCTTCGAATTGATCACCGTCATCGTTGACAAATTCTTGGCAATATGGCTGTGTCTACAGTGCAGTATACGACTTGCACCAGTGCCAGCAATATACGGCAGTTTTATCACCCGCAAGAAATCATGGGTAATTGATTACATCGTGTACCCCAGCAACGTCAGCCATCGGTGTAAGCCTCCGTGCAGTTAATCAGCCAATTAATTAATTGTTTAATCCATTAAATTAACGACGACCGAATTCCGATGATTTCAGTAAAAATTAGAAAATTTAGGAACACAAATGAGAGAACTCGTAGAAATGTATTTATAATAAAATATGGAAAGTAATTTTCAAAACTAACTAGAATCAATCCTCGCGTAAATACTGCGATGCAATTAATTAATTATTATTCGAGTCGGTTACTATTGATAATGGACAAAGGCAGCAGGTGACTGAAGTACATAGTACGCAGGAATGGCTTAATTAATACATAGTGATTTATTATGTAGGGTGAGTTGGGGGGGGGGGTAAGTGCACCCCCAAAAGTGATAAATTTGACTTTGTCATGCTGCTGTCAAAAATAAAGAAAAATGTTGCAACAGCGGTGCAAAATTTTGGCGAGGGGTGCACTTCCCCCAAATAACACGTTTGCATGTAGTAACTGCAGCCCCCGTCATGGCAATTTTTACATAATTGCACAGGACAATTTTAACTTCAAGTAGACTTGTACACATTCTATGTTCTTCAAAACATCTGAAATAAAGTATCAATACCTTTCCATACACCCACAGCAAGTGCACATATGCGAATACATACAATTTGCATATTTTTTTCTAAGTGATGTCTTCACCTTTCGGTAAAATTTCTCTGCAGTTATGGCCATGACAACTTAGTATTATTTCATTTCATGTTCTAAAGACACCATACATGTAATATAACACTAAAATGTTTGGAATTATTATGCAGGAGCCTGGGGTCGTACTTACCCCAAGAGTCCAGCACTTACCCCAAACTCACCCTAACTCAATTAGGCAAGCCCTAAATATACACGGAGTTTGCGAGATTAGAAAGCGGCCGGACACCGGGCTCTGATCACCTTCTAAATGCGTTGCCATAACCCTCAGCGTGATGTTGCACAAAAGTTGCTTTATTGGAGCCAGTGTTTACGGTAAACACGTCAGACCAGTATACTAGTTTTTACAGCCAGTACCAAATACTTCTACTTGGCAACAGGAGGCGGCAGAACATGCACATATTTGCCAGATTAATAAGCCTGGAAATTGATCCCATGAACATTTGTACGCGAGACGAATGCTTAACGGGACTGAATTAACGGCCTCTCTAATTTCTCATTCAACCAAAATCTAACCAAACGACTTCCAAGTAATAAGTTTCCTACTACTAATTCAAACCAAGCAAATAAACTTAAATCAATTCGGAAATCAACGCATCAGTTCACACTTCCAGTGAATTTGCCAATCAAGGCGCTAATCAGTTGCGTAGTCGGCTCGACCGCTAATTAATCAATGATTAAAATCAAATAAAGTTTTCCAAAGTCGTATACTTATTCTTTAAAACAAAGAACCAATAGTTCTATCAATTTCTATTAAGCGCTTCAACAAATGTACCAAATCTCAAAGCAAAAATATTCAAATGCATACTTTGGAAAGCCCGCAACTTCACTCGTTCTGAAACGTAGCTTAAATAAATCATACAAAACGGACCACAGGTGTAATATTACCAACAACTTGTCCGCTCCGCAGCATAAACTTGACAGAAATATACTCTACGCGGATAATACAAAATACAATTTCGGAAAAAATCAAACTAAGCACATAGTAAATTAAAAGGGTATCAGATGATGCATAAAAGTACACGTTTAGAATTACTCACTAGTAATATCTAAGATATATCCACAAAAGTCCGAATTGTCAGTGTTTCCCAGCAGTGTTACTAACGCGGAAAAACGCACCGGATGCTTTAGCTCAGAGAGGTTCGTTCAAATCACACCACGTGACATCAGATTAGCTTGGATCGTACCACATGACACACGTACTTTTCGATCAAAGTCTATTGCAGCACTCAAATGACTGCTTTAAACTCGTTCTAACGCAAAATGTGCAAAAACAACTCCGGATCGGGTTCACTGAGAACTCATGAAATCAAGTCAAAGATGTTCAGTAAAGGCCTACTTCAAAGACTCGTCAATTGTAGACTGTTTCATTCCGATCAGAAAACATTTCTAATTTTTTTTATTTGGTTTAATGTTTTCGGTCTAAATGTTTATATCCCATTACAAAATCGGCAAGAAAATGATTTTTTTTACAATTTTAGAGCAGTTTGATATTTGTATGGAGTTTTTAAACTTTTGCAATTTTTGGAAACGAACTTGATGAAGGTTATCTGTCCTAAAACTTAGCCACCAAAAATATAAATCCGAAGACTGTTAATAAATAATATATACTGTATGGTAATAGCCGTGGTTACTTCTAGCATAAGTTAGTTTACTACAAGAGTAAATAAATAGCACTATTTCACTGATAGCTTGAAGATGAAGATGATAATGTAATAGGAAGTCTAATAGTAAACAATGTGACAGTCACATAACATAATGGTCATTTTAATGGCAGCAAATATACGTGCACAATAAATATCAAGGGATTGTGAACCGACTGGTTATTAAAACCTATTATGTTCACAAAACACTTTAATTTACTATTAAAAATAAGCATCAGACTCATTAGGCACAGTTCGAGTTATTTAAATAAAAATGATTTATAGAACTTTTACAATTGGGACTAAATTTTAATTTTTAATTAAAGTTACATTCATCTTGAAATTAATCGTAGTTTCTATTGAAAATGTACTTAGCTATACAGTATATTACGAACAATGTATTAAACTTGACAATACAGCTTTTCTGTTATAACACATTGACGGTTATATAAAGTAACAACTGATTTTGTCTGTATTAGATTCGAGTATCGCCTCAGTTAAATTAAATTTTCAACAGCTCTATTTCTTGCTTGTATTAAATACTGTATTACTCGAGTTGACGTAGCGAATCCTTTCGGCGCCATAGATTACTGGTGCACAACGCAATTACTTATTCATTGTCCAGACTCCAGAGTCCCACAACAGGGAGCGTACGATTTCATTGTCATTACATCGTTCGTTGAATTTGTCATTCATCACATTTTATGATCTCAGCAATGTGACAGTATTTTAGCTAAGTTAAGTACAGCGTATTTGTGGATTATGCATACTTGTGGATGGTACTTGTGGCATCGAAAGGGCAAGGTTATTCATAGCATTTCATCGTATGAATATTTGTTTTCAATAGAGAAACAAATATTAAAAGGGCCTTCTCTTTGATGATATTGTATCACAATTGTCTGTTTAGTCTATGTAATTTTGAAAGAGACGGATAATTTTGTTTATAATAGTTACTTGTCGTTTATTAACTCATCATTTTATAGTAAGTTCACGAGCTTCAAGTCGAACTATTTGCCCTCGTGAAGTACAAATCTGATTACATTTGAATTCTCTCAACTCCTTGTCATTCTACTCCTCTAATGCAAATTATATGTACCTTTGCTAAATTCTGTGCCATAATTGAATTAATCAGCGTTAATACAGAGGTGTACCCTAGCCTAGAGAACGCTCTGCATTACGTAGTCAGATACAAAAACCTAATGACATTAAGCATCTCATTGAACAACATTATAACAACAGTTTCATTTCTGAAGTGATAATAATTTAAATTAAAAATAATCGGCCATCCAAACACTAATAAAAAGGCCTGTTTTTGGTCCCTTCTCTCATTGTGCACTACTTAACCAAGTTAACCGCTGCTTAAACGGTGACAGTTTATAAGAACACTCCGTCTTAGGTATGACGTTATATATGAAGATAAATACTCACGCTTCACGAAGGCGTTGCTCCTTTGTCACGCAATAAATCACTGCTCTGACACCTTCAGCACATTCCTCTTTCGCGTGACAACGCCATCTATCCCAGTCTGCATGCCACCGGCAGTCTGCATACCTCCTCCTACATACCGGTGAAAGAATCTAGAAGTGGACTCGCACAGCAATAGTGTTATGTGTCCTGGAAACTTCGTAGTGATTTGCTGGAAACACACAGTATACCGGTTGAGAAGCGGGGAAACACACAGTAGTAGTGGTCCGGAGAAATACGCAGTAGTGGAAGACGCAGTAGCGCTAGTCCGATAGAAAGAGACGTTTCAAAGCACGCGGTAGCGATGATCCGACAGCTAGAGGCGCAGGAAAACCGGTGTATGACACCGGCAGTAGTGCTAGTCCGATAGAGAGAGAGAGAGAGGCGTAGGAATGCACGCAGTACTGATGGTCCGATAGAGAGAAAGCGACGTCACACTTGATGTCCGAAGCAGCAGCGCACGGTGCTCTACTGAAGATGTCCGGCTGCATGGAAGAATATTAAATACTGACAGCGACAGAGACTGAAGGAGCTGCATGCGGCGGACGCAACTTGTCTCTCCACATGGCGTGGAATTGACCAACAAGCGCCTTAACGTCAGGAGGACTATTATTCATCGGGCAGAGCAGTAATAGAAGCAGTAGCAGCAGCAGCAGCAGAAGCAGTAACAGCAGCAATATCAGTGGAAGTAGCAGCAGTAGCCGCAGCAGAAGTAGCAACAGCAGCAGTAACAGCAACAATAGCAGTAGTAACAGCAGCAATATCCGCAGCAGAAGTATCAGAAGTAGCAGCAGCAGTAGCAGCGACAGCAGAAGTAGAAGCAGCACAAATAGTAGCAGCAGTAAAGACGTATAGCCTTTCCGATGTATAAGACGTTTTTGTTGGCCGTTTTTCCTTCTTGAACTCCTGAATGTGACGCACCAACAATTGGAACAAGCAGCGGTGCCAGCAGATGCTTAATCTTTAGTTTAGTAGCTGCTCCAATTGTTTGAGCTTAGCAGCTGCTGTGATTGTTTGCTAGCAGCTGTTTCACTTGCTCTAGTTTCGCAGCTTCTACAAAATTTAATGTTGATTTTAGCAGAACAGATTATGTGTCAGCTGGAACGTGTTGATTTAGAACAGTTTTTAAGAAAACAATTAGCTTATTCTTTAATTCTTGAGTGTTAATGGATGTACCTATCAGTTAATTCACATTTACCGCATGACAAAACTATAATACTCTCTTATCGTCACTTTATCACTGGTGCAAACAGTCGTAAAGAGAAAGAAAAACTGGATTGGACATGTGTTGAGGAGCGAGGGATTGATAAAACCAGTGATAGAAGGCAGAATTGAGGGAGGGAGAGGACCAGAAAGACCGAGGCAAAGTATGCTTCATGAACTGATGGAGGACAAGGAGGAATCATATGAGCAAATGAAAAGGAAAGCGGAGGACCGTGAGTTGTGGAGGAAATGGATACCAGGGACCTGCCTTCCGGCAGAGCACTAATGATGATGATGACTACACTTCTATGCATGTTACTGTAATTCAGGCACTCCTATATTTATACAATGCGAGGTTAGTGCGCTCCTCTGTGTATGCACTGTGGTAGTTATGCACTGTATACAGTAGGTTCCTCTCCCTCCCCACAGGTTTCTTGGGCCGGAATCTTTAAAAGGGAGGAAAGAGATAAGTTTCTGAGTGAAGCACGGGGGCTTCACTTCAAGCCGTGGACCATCCTCCTTCTGGACCTCTTTTTCAGGTCCCTTCCAATGCTCTGTATATATATTTGTGCACTCCTATATTTATGGACTTTATATTTAGTATATATATTTATTTGTAGATATTTATACACACCTATATTTATGCACTTTTATATAATTATTTACTCCTATATTTATTCACTCCTATATTAAACTTAGTTATTACTTGTGTTCAGATCTACTACAAGCAGAAAGGCAGCCGGCCAGTCACTCGCCCGCAGTGTATGCACGAGTCTCTCGAGCAGTGCGCGGAAGTGCTGACAGAAAAGTGCGTGTCTTACTTCAAGCAGGCGACGTCATACCGCGAGGAATGCGTGTCAGGTAGCAATTCTTACTAGAGTGATTACACTCCTGTTTGATGTGTTGTGTTGATTTCTATCAGTTGTTCTTTTAGGTATTTTAATTGTTCTTTTCTCTGTTTTTGGACAATGTCAGCACTTTCAATTGAGTTAAATTAGTGATTGCTTTTATTATGCATGAGTGATATTGACTGGTAAGATGTGCAGAGCAGTGTTTTTTATATGAATTTTATACTTTTTTTATAAATCAAGTGATCTTTTGCCAATTTGCTCTACGCCGGGTTTCTTTCCACGTTGAGATCACTTTAGGGCACCTGCGTTACGATTATATTTAAATATAACCGTAAATAAACAAATAATAAATATTATTTGAATTCTTATGCAGAATTTCGCCAGCAGCTGATTCGACTCGAGTGCCTGATTGGTCAGATTCCTGCTTGTATCGTAAGAAGCCTATTGGACGATGCATTGCTGCGAGTAGGCAGTGAAGTGAGCCAATTGGAGGAAGAGTTCAACAAGATCGAGAACAAGTTGTCATGCTTGAAGGTAGGATTGATGCTCCAGTGACATCATCATCTGAGAAATGATCAGATTTTCCTTGGTATCTGTGATACATTTCTAGAATATGACTCGAACCTTTTCCTTTTCTTTACATGAATATTCATGAAGTTTGTTTAGATAAGAGATGATAACATGTGTTAATAGATTTAATAGAATAATTCTGATGAAATTTTAGTGTGATAAAATTGAGCATAATCTTCCCGTTGAATGAACTCGGATTAGGCAACGCCAACACGTATCGTCTTATTGATTTAATGAAGCTAAGAGAGAACAATTTGGAACCAGTACTGGTTCTATCGTTGTTCATATTTGTCTTTATATGCAATATAAGTTGTCATTAATCTGATAATTGTAACTGGATACAGTCAACTTATTAAATTATTATCATCATCATCATCATCATCATCATCACTGTCTTCAGAGCACATCCATGTGACATTCGTAACTTTATCTGAAACAAACTGCTTAATCGATGCATTGTGTACCTGATAAAGCCGGATGCCCTTCCTGATGCTGACAGTCTCACTTCTCGTTTTGTCAAGCGTGTGAAGGAACATGGTGAGAGTATATTATAAAGCGAGACACTACTGTAACAGGTCCAATGAACTGTGCTTTGTTAACTTCTTGATTCAAAGTTATTCTCGATCGAATGTTTAAGTGTTGCACGACCTGTGTCTTCGCAGTATGTATATTGTATGCTGTGCACTAGTTGTGCAATTCGTGCAGGAGTAGCATTTCTTCTTTTGTGCGTCTGTTAGAACGATCATGAGAAAGAGCTGCGCCCAGATCTTGGACATCCTCAGAACCTCCTTCCTCTCGGTGATCTCTGCTCTATGGAGGAAGATCGCAGCATCAAGCTTCAGCAAGCCATCTTCACACACGACACCAACCTGCAGGTATGGGGAGAGAGTAATGGGGGGCGGGGTGTAGTATGAGTGCACAGCGGGGGATGAGTTTATTGTCTGAGTTTATGAGTGTACAAGTCGACGTGCAGTGATCTGATGCAGGCTGTGGACTCGTTTAGCATGGTATAGGATGCGTCCTCGCAAAGGCTGTGACCCTATGTAGGCTGTGACCTCGTGTAGGCTGTGACCTCGTATAGGCTGTGACTCTATGTAGGCTGTGACCTCGTGTAGGCTGTGACCTTGTGCAGGCTGTGACCTCGTGTAGGCTGTGACCTCATGTAGGCTGTGACCTCGTGTAGGCTGTGACCTCGTGTAGGCTGTGACCTCGTGTAGGCTGTGACCTCGTGCAGGCTGTGACCTCGTGTAGGCTGTGACCTCGTGTAGGCTGTGACCTCGTGTAGGCTGTGACCTCGTGTAGGTTGTGACCTCGTGTAGGCTGTGACCTCGTGTAGGTTGTGACCTCGTGTAGGCTGTGACCTTGTGCAGGCTGTGACCTCGTGAGACAAGGAGTTAGACCTCATTCTTTGAAAGCACTGGATCATAATATTTTGTTATGTCTCTTTGTCTAACTTGATGTAACTGTTTAGTGATTACAGATGATATCAAAGTTATTCTTTCTGTTAGATCTCCTGCTCCTGCCTCAATCTGTGAATGTCTCTCTGTTTGTCTGTTTGCTTATCACTGTGTGTATGTTTGTGAAGATGGCGCTGATGAGTCAAGGTCAAGAGTTCATTGAGTCCCTTGCTCATGCGTGCGAATGTCTCTTCTTACTCTTCGATAATCTGCTCATGATAGAAGAGATCGTAGAGACAGGTTGGTCAGAGATTGACTCTTTGTAACTAACAGATTATATTCTGGTGTTATTTAGCTAATAGCCGAGTTAACAAACTCAGTCACTCTGACTTGGTTACTGTCATCATCATCATCAACATCAACAACATCATCATCATTAACATCAACATCATCATCATTAACATCAACATCATCATCATCATTAACATCAACATCATCATCATCATCATTATTAACATCAACAACATCATCATCATTAACATCATCATCATCATTTTTAACATCAACATCATCATCATCATTAACATCAACATCATCATCATCATTAACATCAACATCATCATTAACATCAACATCATCATCATTAACATCAGCATCATCATCATTAACATCAACATTTTACGGCAGTTTTTTTTCTTGTCTAGAGGAGTTGGACGTCTCCAGCAATTACTGTATCTATTGTTATTGATTCTAATGGAATTCCTTTTTTGTGAAAGAATGGATAAATGAATGGAGCAAATTTATTTCAACGAAGTCGATTATTTAGTATACGTTTCAATTGCAAGCAAGTGATTCATTGCAGAGTATCTTTGGGTTGGAAAACGTTAAACTATCATTCATCATCATCTTCGTCGTCATTCATGGTCCAGTCCTGTATTGTCAACAATTGGCACTAGGGCTGATTGAATTAGGTTTTACGTTACCAAAATATTTTTCTCAGTAATTAGAAGGATCTAATCGAAAAGCAATCTTACTGTGCTTGAACTTTGTGAAGCATATGCATTTTGAAATTTTGAATTTTGATTGAAGCGGAGTTTTGAACCAAATATCCTTTCTGACACCAACACTGACTGCTCGGCTTGTCGAGCACATGGAGGACCGTGCCATCATTCATAGTTTATTTAAAGTAGATACCTGTTATGTTTTGCAGAGCTGCCTCCAGGCCGACTGCCACCTAGTGAGTTGATCAGGCGTCACATGCTCAGTCTTCCTCTAGAGATGGAGGTCGTACGTGCGTCCGGTAACCGTGGAACCACTGTCTGGCCAGGTGAGACCAGTTCACACAGGAACGTTCATAGAATATTTTGAAGCAGAGCTGGTAACTGATTTGTGCTCGTAGAGTCGGTCCATAGACATTGTATGATTTCCTCATGTGGATGCAGAACGAAATGCTACAGTTAGGTCAAAGCAGCCGTTAAACTAGTCTCAACTATTATTTAGTTGTAATCAAGTTTTAGAACGTTTAGACAATAGACATAATTGTCGTCGATTTTTTTAAAACATAATTCTGTTCTAAAATGTTTAAGTGTTCTTACTTTACTGCAGGTATTGCATTCCATGAGCTCCACGCCATGCATGCGTTGATAATACACTACACAAGTGCCAGTCCAGAGCAGTCATCTACTGGCACACCAGAAGGACTGGGTACAGGTGACGACCATCACGAGGGACGTGGCTCTTCCACCCTGGAACCACTGGGTGACGTCACTAGACCTGGGTCTGGTACCATTCACGATCAACCACCCACCTCCAGTGCAGCTGATAACCAAGGATTCAGTCCGGAGCCAGGCAGAAACACCGGCACCCCTGCTGCTACTACTCCTGCTACTGCAGCTACTACTGCAGCTACTACTGTTGCTACTACCCCTGCTGCTACTACCCCTGCTGCTGCTGCTACTCCAGCTGCCGCTACTACTGCTGCTACTACTCCTGCTCCTACTTCTGATACAATGAGGAAGAATTCCAGTCCTGAGTTAGGAGACACTGCGTTGGCTGGGGACATGGAAAAGGCAGCCACTAGATTGTCCCAGACAGCGGTGATGAGGGAGAGTATGGTGAAGGATGGGGAGGGCGGTGGGCGGGATCAGGATGTGGGCGTGTCTGTGACGACAGCAAAGACCAATCAGGGCCATGTGGCCACATTCAATGAAAGATGCAAAGCTTATTGTGTAAGTATTTTGTTCCAAAGAATTGAATGAGATGTTAGATTCTTGCATGCAACAATTGAAAAGCTAAATAACTTGTTTCATCCCAGGATCATGTTCAATACTATTTGCTTAGATTGAAGTGGATTTGTGACACAATTTCGTTTAGGCAATTATGTTATGGATTGATGTAATCTAACCTAATGTCAGAAGAATTGGCCTGTTAAAAATGCCTGCTATATGACATTGTCATAATCACAATAAATGTTTGTCCGGCCTGGCACTGTCCACAATCAGCACTAGTATTAATCAAGATGGTTGGACGCCACCAAAATGTTTCACTCTGTAATTTGGAGAGTGTTGTGGAAAATGTGTAATTAATACTCTATATGTAATCATGTAATTAATTCATTACCCACTCTAATTGAACTCTGTACTAGAGCATATGCACTTTGACAGTTTGCATTTGTATTGAAGCAAAGTTTTATAGCCTTCCTAAAAAATAGCCGAAGAGCATAAAAGCCTTTTATGCTCTTCCTAATGCCAACACTCGCGGCTTGCCATGGGATGGTGTTGCTATTTTTATTTTAAAACGAATATACTGATATGCTTATTATAAAAGAATTATGTTGAAGCATGTGATGTGTTATGTTTAATGTAGTGTTTACGGGGAATGCCAGACTGAATTGAATGTCGATTGTTGCAGGCCTTCAAGGCGTACTATGAGAGACTGTTGAGTGAGTTGTACATGCAGACGGAAGAAAGGACGAGAGAAGAACTTCGCTTCCAGCAGTACTGGCTGAAGTGTGTCGCACGTGTCAAGCAGCTCTACTAGCCTATGAACAGGGAACTGTCTTAGGGACTTCGCATGAAGTACTTTATCTGTACTCATCTGCCTTAGAGTATTTACTTAAAGTATTATCTGCGGTCAATTGGCTTAGAGTTTTGATGGAAAGTATCATCTGCGCTCAATTGGCTTAAAGACTACATGAGTTCGGTTTGGCAGCCTTTCAGAGTATTTACGTAAAGTATTATCTGCAGTCAACTGCCTTAAAGTTTTTACTTAAAGTATTATCTGCATTCAAATGCTTTGTAGAGTATTTACGTAAAGTAGTATATTCAGTCAATTATCTTAGAGTATTTACATAAAGTATTATCTTCAGTCAACTGCTTTGGAGTATTTCTGTAAAGTATTAGGCAGTCAACTGCCTTGGAATATTTACATAGAGTATTATCTGCATTCAACTGCCTTATCATTTGTATGCATGAAGTATTATCTGCTGTTATCAGTCGCACAGCTTTATCTACTTAGTAGCAAACAGATGTTAATTGCATTCGGCATGTCTGCCAGTAGAGCAGATTTCTTGATTCATAAATGATGAATGATTAGTTACCTGAGTTCCGAGGGTTGCTGAGAAATGATGCAGCCACTGTTATTATTAGTGTGTAATAGGCTGTTTCAGTAAGTTTCAGGCCAGTAGCCTTGTATGGCTGTGAGACATGGCCTTGCGAAGATCAAAGAAGGATAAGTTGGAAGCATTTGAGATGTGGTTATGGAGAAGCGTGAAAAGAGTAAGTTGGCAAGACAGGAAATCTAATGAACAAGTGCTACATGATGTGGTAGAAGAAAGAAGTATGGTGCAAACAGTCGTAAAGAGAAAGAAAAACTGGATTGGACATGTGTTGAGGGGCGAGGGATTGATGAAAGATGTGATAGAAGGCAGAATTGAGGGAAGGAGAGGACCAGGAAGACCGAGACAGTATGCTTCATGAACTGATGGATGGCAAGCAGGAATCATACGTGCAAATGAAAAGGAAGGCGGAGGACCGTGAGTTGTGGAGGAAATGGAAACCAAGGACCTGCCTTCTGGCAGAGCACTAATGATGATGATGATGAATAGGCTGTTATTATTAGTCTGTAATAGGCTGAAAATTTGTAACGTTTCTTAGTCTAGTCTGTTTAATAGAAAGAAATTGTGTGTGTGTGTGTGAATCAGCTCCTAACTGAATTTGTAATGAACCTTATACTGAGATATTTTTTATATAAATGGCTAGATCAGATAGTTTTTTTAAAGTAATATAGATGCCACTGCTTAAATTTTCCATTCATATAATATTATATCAGTAAGTGTTAGTACGTCTTGTAGCTTATCAAAGTGTTTCTTTAATTAGGCCTACTTGGTTGGTTGAGTCGGTTTTTGAGTGATGCAACTGGAACAACTACAACGCCTGATTTATGTAACGATTTTGCCATGAACATTTAGAGTTCGTGGAACTTACTCCATACATACATGTATTATTGGTTATTAGTCCTAATCTATTGTGAACAATCTGAAGAGACAATTCAATTCTCTTTGTACTTTATTTCTAAGGGATGTTCTTTACGACCGCTTTTACTAATGAACTTGTGTGTTGTTGACCTTCTCAGTGCTATATGGATATTGTTATCTGTCGTGTTGGGGAGAAAATGGAGCTCATCTTAATAAAGCAGTGTTTTCTTCAACTTGATTTACCTGGAAGAGATGTTTTTTTTGCGATTTAGAATTGATGCTGGGTGATGCTACCGTAGGACAGACACGGTAACTATTTTATTTGTACGTGTCACTGAAATGAATGAGTTATATTTGGTGGTGATGACAAAATTTTTCAGTAAAATTGTTTGAACTGATTTGAATTTGTAATTTTTTGCTAATTATAACTATCCTTAACAATTAGTGAAGCCAATCCCCCCGCTCGTCA
>JAQFYQ010001286.1:0-13657 GCA_034694885.1 Buchholzia appendiculata | reverse complement strand
CGCAGAGAGTTATTTATCTTGAGCACATTCGATCTTTCAAGGTTCAGCCTGTCAATTGAGCTGTTTTACCACAGAACGATCTCAAAACTTACATTGATAGGGGTATGTAGTGTTTTAACTCTCGATTGTTGTGTAAGAATATCGCCGTATTCTCCGTTTATCTCGATTTGAAAGATTCGTAATTTTTACACCTCAGCAAGCGGCTTTCTGCATTTACTGCAACTTAAGCTGGATCGTAGGAGTTTCTAGCCGTATGAATGAGTGGCTAAGAATTGCTAAATGCTGCTATTTAACATGGCAGTGATGTAATAGTGTTGTAGCAGTTCAAGACTAGTGCAAAATAAAATTATTTTAAGCAGTCTGTATATAAATTTTAACCAGGTCAGCAGAATTTAATGGGCTAAAATGTGACTTTGGCACAACTTTTAGGGTAATTAATGTATTCAGACGAAATTGAGCTGAAGTATGGCAAATTTATTCCTCTTCAGGTCTGTAGAATTTCAGATTCCGCCAATAAATCACTAAAGAAATATTGAAAATTTACTTAGGGGGGCCATTTTTTATTGCGCACCCTGTATAGGCCATATTCAAACACTGAAGCCATGTGCATGACGTTAACCAGTTCGGGAGTGTGTAGTCGTGGCTTTACAAACGCTTTTAACACGTATTGAAATATTATATTCCCAAGTCAAAATATATTCCGAAATATTATCAGCAAATCATATACAGATGCAGGTGCAACATAAAATGGGTTTCCTGTTGACAGATGGTAAACAATGTCACTTATTTGTATTTATCATTTAACAACAATCCCCTTGGCCGCCCACCCGTGCTCATCTGGTCTAGTGGATCGGTGGTTAAAGTCATGCGTAGTAATAAGCAAGACAAATAACCATCGCCAGGACCTGTCTTCGGACAGAGCACTATCATCATCATCATCATCATCAACAATCTCTACAATATATTACCTACTCTACAACTGGTGCTCAGTCATACATCAGACTTGCTACAAACGATTTAGTTATTTCATATTTGACAGAGTTTTGGTTCCTGAGACAACCAATTCTATTGAATGACACACACCTCTGATTTCCCACTACTTTGAGTCCTCGCTCTTTTTTCATTTCCTAGACTTCTCACCCTTATTGATATAAACCGATTCGACAAACCAACGGATTGTAGTTTAATTTATAAGTCAATATGAGCAACGACTACCTATTCGGAGTGACCAAATAGGTCAGTCGTTAATGCTCATGCCTCGCAGCGAAGAGGGTTCGGTTCCCTGCAGCGACTGGTTGTGTTCAGTAAGAAACCTGGGCAAATTGTTAACATTGCCTGTACGGGAAGGACCTTTGGCCGCCCATCCGTGCTCATCGCCTAGTCGGCCAGTGGTTAAGTCTTGCGTAGTAATACGTACGACAAAGAACCATCGCCAGGACCTGTCTTCGGACACAGCACTGTCATCATCATCATCATCATCATGAGCAACGATTGCGAGTGAAGTGAGCGAGCACTCACAAAACAATGACATTGGAAAATTTATCCGAGAAAAGAAATCACTCCATTCCCATTATGGGTTTTGGTTACTATGGTCATGCAGTCGCATAAATCCAGTCATAATAAGAACTAAGGGACATCAGTTAAAGTCTATGTTCAGCACAGACAACTTGCAAAAGCACAAAGTAGACTATGAACGGGTAATGATGATGCTGATGATGACAAAGTTCAACGAGGAGGCAATAAACAAACAATCTGTTCAAGTTAACTAGGATTACTTCCAGTTGCAGTATGTGACTCAGTAAACCAACGCACTGTATCAAACCATAAATGAAACTCTGTGTCATACTGACTGGCAAATACATAGAGGACCCTAGAGGTTAATGGAAAATGTGTTCAAATAGTTTTCTCTGTGAAACAACACATTATGAGCACATAAATTTGCTCCGAAATAATATCATCTACGATGCATCTCGCCAATTTTTTAATTTATTCCATGCTCTAGCACAGGTTACTAGGTTACTACCATATAAATTTCAAAAACTAACACAGATATTTGAAGTCAAAAACTAACCATGAAATTGTTCCACAATGTAGCAGTCAGGTTCTCTAAAAATCTCCTCCTCACATGACAAATGCGGTATTGAGAAATGTCCGCCAGAAGAATGCTTGGCTTTACTGCCATCAGGCTTTGCCTTTGAATTCTGTAAGGGTACAAGCAGCAACACACAGACTGTGAAAAGTAAACGTGCCATAAGCACACCAGAGTTACAAGCAAATTTATACCATCGTAGACACAAAGATATTTGGCATAATAATAATAAAGGTATTGCCGCACATTAAGTGCATACATGGCAAGACTAGAAATGATAATATTCCAAATTGGTAAGAAAGTCACACTATTAAATAATACTAGCCTTAATACAAATCTTTCTGACGTTACCGACGTGTATGATGACTTGAGCGCTCAACTTCGCCATTAATCGTCCAACCTGGCATTGTTCACAATCAGCGCAAGGGATAATTAAATTGGTTTGGATGTTACCAAAAAAGGTTTTTCTCCGCAGTCAGAAGAAAACTGTCAAAAAGTTTGCTCACTGTGATTAAACACTGTACAGCATAAATGCAGTTTAACACATGTTGGATTTTTTTCTGAAGCAAAGTTTTAAAGCTGGATGCCCCTCCTGACACCAACACTCCCAGCACGCTTTGTTGAGCACATGGAAGAACCCGGTGGGCCGATTGTAAAACCCGACATCACTGGGCAAAGCCCGCCACTTCCCTAATGATGCTAAATAAACGTAAAACTACAGAGCAGTCTATGCAATGATTAACTGATACCCACGTATGATGCTGATCAGTGAATAAAGTGACAAAAAAATTTACAGTACCTCCTTCGTACATGCACAATGCCACAAAACTTAGATATAAACAGTGCAAGAGATTATCTAGAGTAACTCAAACTGCATCATATATGAAATATGGATATCTATGAAGCTGATGGTTCAAATATTTGATAGGGACTTTGAAACTCAATCCTCCCAGAAAAAATGAAACACTGTCAACAGTTGTAAGGCAGGCTGAAATATTAACAGTTAACTCTGCAATTAGATACACAAGTGAAATCCTAATAAGCACAATAATACTAATCATATAACGTATGCATAAATTATAATGTATTTAGTTGTGATTAGTTAACTAATCAAACCTAAATACTGGCATAATGAGATCTCTGATTACACATCTGACCTATAAAATCTGAGCTCTAAAATACTGTGCAGTACACAACAGTATTTAACTTGTATAACAGTGTGAGCTCCAACACTATCAGTAGCAGCAGTTGAGTTAGTCAGCAATGAAGCAGCAGCCCAGAAGCCCATGTATTTGCTGAACTTGTCAAACTTAAACGCACTTCAATTATGACCTTACAACAAACCTCATATAACTGAATGTCAAAATTGCAACTTAACAGAATTTATTCTAATCACATTTATTCATATCGTTCAAATTTAATTTAAAAATTCATTGTATTTTGACAAAATGCCTACAAAGAGAATGTGGAATCTCAGAACGAAGGGTAACCAACCAGGGGGCAAAAAGATATCTAGCGTTCTAACCACATTTTAATTAGTTAACTAATCAAACCCAAATACTGGCAAAACGATCACACATCATCTCCAATTATTACAAGTGTCCTTGCAATCATCAGTTTACCAATAAAACAGAGCTCACAGTATTTCTACCTTATCCTTACATATCAATAAGAATACCTCAAGAGTCTCAGGTCTACAATCCATCATAAAATATCTCATAAATAAATGACAAACAATAAAACTTCAACACTGTTTTACACAACACACTATTCAATGAATAGTGTGAATAACTATGAATATGAATATGATATGAATGATATGAATGATATGAATTCATATGAATAGTATTCACATGTTCCATTAACATATATCGATCTAATTTCTTTCTTTTACAAAATAACCCGTAGTGGTGACTGGTGTTCTGATATTCTAAAGATAGAACATAAAATCACTTCACACTTTCGCAAGCAATAATAAAGCACGATGCAAATATAACCACACAAACATAAAAACACTTAGATTTCTTGTGTATTAAAAACCACACACGAAATAGAATCAATTTGCGGCATGAAACCCTACCTTAAGTTCACTCTTTGGAGTGTATGTATGCGCTGTATAGCGCTGTATAGCCTGCGCAGTTGGTCATTTTGCATAACCTGCACATGTCTATCACTAGATTCGGTACCGGTTTGTGTGTGCGGATGTGTATGTTTATGTTTTAAGGTAGCACAAGGGTATACCTGTAGAAAATAAACCGCAGAAAAACCAAGTTAGAAAAGAAAGATCCTTTCTTTAAACCATTGTCAATCAGTAGAAATTCTCACCTTGGCATTAGATCCAACCATACTGAATCCATGCTCCAAGTTGTACTCATCGAATCTATTGACATCATTGACCGACAGACTACCATCAGCTGCTCGTGGAAATATAGGCGGAGGAAGATCTTTTTCTCCCAACCATGTTAAGAGCTGCTCAGGATCTTTCTGCATCTTTCTTTTCTTTGGTAATTTTGGATTATGTTCTGTATTGGTAATGATAGTCACAGTTTCTGAAAATGTGAACACTCATGCTAATACTGAATGTTAACTAAATTCATGTTAGCTGTTAATAAATTATTTGTGAATTGAAGGAATGATTCAACAATGATCCTCTGAGTCTGCAGTTCTGTCTGTAGACCTTGTATTTCAAAATGTTTTTTATTTTTTAATTAGCATCATTGCATTCAATTCTAATCAATCAAACCAATCATTGAAATCAATCGAGGGGGGGGGTGATTATCAAGCGGCGCCATTTTGCGAGCTGGGGAGCATAGCATCGAACAGAACATGCACTAATCGAAGAAAGCTTTTAATTTCTGAGGGTTGGAGTTCAAACCTGAAAGCCACTCCTCTAGCACAGCCCTGACCTTTGTTAACATTATATCATTATAATAATGCCATTGATGTATTATAGTAAATGCAGATGATTATCCAGAGCTGATTATTTTAGATCACACAAGTCTTAGGTAGCTACATTATGAAATATAAAATAAAGATCCTCAAAGATGCAATGTTGTGGATCAAGGATTACAATTCGTTCAAGTTCTACAATAAGTCTCCGATTTTAGCTAAAAAATCAATATTCACAATATTGTGAAACTTTACACACAATTTTGATTAGAGATAAGTGGATCTCACAGCCAATTATGTCAAATCATAACAAGAGTATGGCCTCATATTATATACAAGACAAACTTTGCATTTAACAACATCGTTTTCTTAGCTATAAATGAGTATCATCAATCAATTGGTTTACATAAAAGCTGTTTTGAAAAAAATAATAATTATTGGCAACCAGATCAATTTTATGCATTTTTAATGGGTGTTATTTAATGCAGATATTTCATATGTGCACTACTTTCGTCAATGAATATGTAATTACTGCAATAATAATTGTAAAAAGAAATCACAGCCTACTGAGCCTAGAAAAATACAAAAACAAACATTTAAATTATAATTGAAAGACATGCAGTGCACACAAATTTGCATTCCCTTCTAAAGGAAATTCTAAAAAATTGCAGTCACGAAGGGCACCTGGATGTAAAACTTTTCTTCAATAAAATCCAAATTATCAAAAATGCATATGCTCAGTCATAGATCGGATCATACGCCCATTGTAATTAGCCCTAGTGGTAATTGTGGATTGTAATTCCTAGGCTGAAGGTGATATTTAAAAGTTTTGATAACTCAGCCAATAATTATTAATCTACTCAACCTTTGGGCAGATTAAAGAGGAAATAATTTGCACACAATTTAAATTGTTTATGCAAATATGAATTTGTCTAAATGCAATGCAAGTTTGTGAAAATCATAAAATCAAGCTAGAGCAACATTTTTGCCCTTTCATAATTAACGTAAATTATGTCAAATTCATGCAGCTCGAACCACTCTAAAAATATTGTCGACACAAAAGCAACACAAACCATTTGAAGTTGTAGGTAACTCATCATGCACTAACACATGTTGATCAGACTGCACATGTTCATCAGTTCTTTCCAGGTCTAAACCAACATCTGGTACCCAGTCATCATCTCCATCAATGCACTTGGAGGTTCTTTTTGACTTTGATTTGACACTAGGTTGGGAAGAATTTATGCATCTTGGCTCACACTGCATAAAGTCTGGAAGATCACATTCAATATCTGCAATGCAATACAATAATCATGCAGGCAATACTATTAAATTAGATGTGCTATATGCGCATGTTCTAACATAAGAATGTCAATCTAAATTTGCAATTAAAACAAGTGACATTAGCAGCTCTTACAATACCTAAAATAAAGAAAAGTAGCCCGAGTAAAATCGTATTATAACAATACATCTCTGCAACAAAGTATTGTATGCATGATCAAAAACAGAAAATCAAAGACATATTATCATACTAACAGATAAATCTTTCAAAAGCTGGCAATCAAAATTCAGCAAGTTACATTCAGTTTATATAATGTTTATGCTTAGAATGCATAAAGTCTGGAAGATCACATTCAAAATCTGCAATACAATGATCATATATACTCTTGTCTGGACATTTTGCGTTTATGTATACTCCACAGTATGCTAAATTCTGTGTCACATCAAATGTACAGTTTGCTCTATTAAATAGTACTTTGTATCTAAATCTTTAGATTTAGGCAGACCATAGCTTAGCATAGGCTTCTTTATGTAACATGGTCCTTAACCATAGACACATTGCACACTTAAGTTATATTTGAACATATCTTGCTATTTGTCACTTGTTTTGTTTTGTTTTTTGGCCCAATGCTGCCTTTTCGTTACAGAGTGCAGTGTTGGATTTATGAAAACAAAATAGGTGGAAGGTTGGACGATCTAACGAGCGGGAGGTGGCGACAGTCCAAAATTTGACCGACCCCCTGGATTCTTTTTAAAACCGCCCCGCTGGTTTTTTAGGGTGGGAGGGTCGTGACACTCGCCAGGGGGGTCAGACCCTCCCCAACCCGTCAAATCTCACCCTGCAGCAGTGGATCACTATATCTTTTTAGTAAACAGTGAATAATAAACTAAAATTTCAACAGCCTCACTGAATTATATTACATAGATATAACCAGAGTTGTTGTCTCGAGACCTCGGTCTTGGTTTCGAGGCGGACGTGAGACCGATTTTTGCCAGTCTTAGTCTTAGACTCGAACCCTATGGTCTTGGTATCAAAGTATTGTTCTTGATCATGAACAAGACCAGCAAAAAAATAACGGTCAAAACATTGTCTGTTTTCTTTTCAGTCACTCTTTCAGTATATACTTGCATGCAATGTGCGACGTCCAAGTTATTGTAAGCCTGCCAAAACTGCTACTCCAAGCTTGAATTTTTTTTTTACTTTTGAAGAGAAACTTTTTATTATGCCAGACTTAACATAGGGCTTATAGAAGATTCTAAAATTAAGAAATATTTCAAATTATGCAACACCAATATGGTCTAGATTTTCGGATATATAATAACATAATATCACTTTGATTAGGCGCACTTCAATTATGATAGACAAAACATGGTTTCATTACTTTTTATCCATGTGCAAACAATTTTGTTGATGAAGCATAATGTCCAATATTTTTCAGAAATACTAAGTCTCATAACATAACTCTTTTATTTAAATAATGACTCAAAGTTTTTCTGTAATCTAATATGTAACAGTGTTCTAATGCTTTATTTGTATCAACTTTTGGATTTAAAATTGTTCCGGTCTTGGTCTCAAACTCAAAGATCTTGAACCCAAAGTCATGGTCTTGGTCTCGAACCCTAAGCTCTTGGTCTCGAACCTCCCGGTCTTGGCCTTGATAACAATACTTCTCTGCAGTATTGACATGAAAACACCAATAATGTCAGTACTATAAAGGGTTATGTTAAATCCACTGACTGTTATTTGTTGTAAACACAAAAACACAAGTTAGCTTGATTATGAAGAAATGAATAATTGCATGCCGACAATTCCATCAATTCACTAGAGATAGAGTTGAGCACAGCCCATTACATTTCTATGTATGTGGATACTCAACTACTTTTCAAAAGGCAAGCCCATAATTTGTGCATTCTTTTGTAAAAACTTACATGATTATCCAGTTGTAGGCTAATATTATATAACCCAAACTTGCTACATTCCTGAAGAGAATTCAAGTTCTACATCACACAAAGCCCAAAATGTCTGGAAATGGATTTGAATCATAGACCACATTTAACCTAGGTGAGTGCAACAACTATATTGATTAAGGTCATACAGAAATGCTTCACTAAAGAATATATATATGAATACTCAAGGCGAAATCACATGTCAGATAAGTCATAACTAGGTCACCCAAATGATAAAGCTTCCAGTCGAAAACATACAAAACAAAACGATGTGTTGAATAGCCATATCTAGTAGGATTACACCAAGAACTCACATTACAAAAGATTGCTATAAATGTTTCCTTAAATTAACATTACGCACACTACCAACTTACTCGAGTAAACGGACTTACTCGGTTTACTCGTAAATTGTTTTATCACCCAGAAATTCTTACAAATAGTTTTGTCACTCTGACCTATTATTGATCAGAAAATTCAACCACTACTACTAAGCAAGTATTTTTTAGCTTACCCAATTCCTTCAACATCCAGTAATTACGAACTTTGGACTCGTAATAAGATTTCTCCTTCACGGACATCTTGTCAAGTGCAGGCGGTTGAAAGTACAGTGTCAGATCTACGTCTTTGCAATTAATATTCTCATAGGTATTATCAGCTTGTGAGCAAGTGATGTCATCGGGCGAGGTCTCGGTTTGCACAGATGAACAATCAGCAGTCATTGTCTGCTTCAAGCTGACACTGACTCCAGATATGCCTTCATCTTCACAGACATTCTGCCTTGATGCTGTTGAAGATGTTAAAAAGCGTTCTCCATTGCTGACAAGATCACTGGAAGCCACTGACTGATTTTGTAAAACAACCGCATCAGTTGCCAAATCAGTTCCAACAACTACTAACTGGTTTGAAGAGATTGGATTGTGATCACTTTTCTTTCGTTCACAGCAAGTTTTCTGTGATATCGAGCTTCCAATATCTTTACGAAGTACATCATCGCTCTCATCTAGTTTCAATGTCTCAATCGCATCCAATTCACCGAACTGATCACAGATTATGATGTTATCTGTTTCCATCGGCTCATAAGCTAACTTCTGATTGAAAATATTATCAGCAAGGTCTATTTCAGCAGTCTGACTAGTTACAATACTAGGCAGTGTGTTGTTATTCACAGTCACAGTTCTATCATTCACATTCAGGATTCTGTCCTCTGCAAGTTCAGTATCATCAGCCACATTCGTGATTCTATCAGCCGCATCATCAACATCATCAGCAACATTAGAGGTCTTAGCTCTGACGACTTCATCAGTCACTGTCAGGTTCTCATCCAGAGAAACACAGAAATTATTACCAAATATATTTGAGTTGACTGGAAAGATGTTCTGCTTTTCTACAAAACTCTGTGCATCATCAGCCTGAGCAAGGCAGTCTCTCCACGTCTTGGGATTCTGATCATCAGCAACATCCGTGCCCAATAATTGGTCACACAAGACTCCAATCCGTATCTGGCTATCTTTATCACATATCTCTTCGATTTCATCCATTTTCACCCTTCGTCTCAGTACTGTAGCACCTATTAGTAACACCTGTGGAATTTAAATCACCTCTTAATTCTGCTTTGATAGAACACCTAGACATAGCGCTGACTGGGCAGCATTTCCCTCGTCCATATCTGGGTCTAATGCCTAGATAGTTTGAACATCACTACAAAGGAAGAGAAGAAATTAAAAACCGATACAATGTCAGAAACTCTAAAAATCATCAGTATAATAGAAAGATTTCGCATAAATGAAAATGAATAGTTGTCACATCAACATATCTCTGATAGTATGCACAGTATAATCAATTCTCCTAATTATATGCATGAAGCAGATCCCCCTTCCACCACGTTGCATTAACGTCACCTGGAACAGTATTTGGTTTGCACAAACTATTTTCAAGGCATGCAAAAAGGATTAGGCCTGGCTTGTAAAGCTATTTTTAGCCAAAATATAAAAAAATTCCTTCCTGGCTATTTTCTGAATTTTTTCCTCACTAATTACAGATATCCTAGAGAAATCAAACAGCTGCAGCACTACATTTCCAAACATAAATGATCCATGATTCATAACATTAAGAAATTAGAAATAAAGTGATTTTTCAATTGCTTAAAAATATGACATAAACATAAAAACATATTAGATCACATTGAGGATGTAACTCACAAATAATAGCAAAAATTTTAAGAATTCAAAACAGAATAGGCCTACAGGCCTATTTTTTTAAGTAGGCCTAATCTTCGATCAATAATGATATGAAACATCTTCACAAATAGAATATAGCCCTACATTTTCAGTAAAATACAGGCCTACTACATTAGCCAAAGCAAAAAATATATTCTATTGTCAATTTTTGAAAAAATTACCTATATAATGCAATTTGTATTTCATGCAACCTGTATAATGTATAATTTATGTATATTAGATTTGACAAGGTGAACGATAATGATGAGAACTTGTTGGCGAACTCTCCACAATATTCATCTTACAATTCATTTATTCTGTTCCATTCACATTCATTTCTACATGATCATCCAGGATTTTTACCGCTAGATATATCCCTCTATTTAATCTACACAGTATAATCTACAGTAAATGTTCTTAGAAACATAGATAGTGATGGAAATTGGCTGATCTAGCTAATAAAATTTCTGTTGACCTTTACTCTAGTACACTGCAAGGGAAATTGCTCGTGTTAAGGTAGGGTTAGGGTTGGGGTTAGAATTGTGTTTGGGTTTATTTGGGGCTAGGGTTTGGGTTGGGCTTATAGTCTTAGTTATATATAGAACATTTTGTTAGCTTTAAATTCCAAATTTTTTAACATTTTCATCATTTTTTAACACAACCTGTTGATTTTTTCCTAATTAGTGTACTAAAGCGAAGGAGAACCTCAACCAAGATTTCTGTGCGGGCTGCAGCACTACCTTATTCTAAATTCCTGTTCAAATTAGTGATCATAATTGTTTCAATTACTGCAAAGTAGTTCCTGGTGAAATTATTTAAACAGCACGAGACAATTTTTTGGCCCGAACGGCTTACTAGCTTCGCAATATTAGCCATTGCTAAATTGTGATGATAACAATTTTTAAAATAAACTAGCAACCACTACTAAATTTAGTATTATACAATAAAATGCAATAAAAAGCATGGCGTACGAATTGAGATGAATGGCCTCACTATTTACTGCACTGCAATTGCAGCAAATATAGTTTTTAATGATTGAGACCGGTTCCCGGTACCGGATAAGCACCAAATTTGGCTCACATCATATGTGAACCACACTATTTCCTACCTATCGAAGAAACATTGGCTCTGTAGCTCTTACCGTTTTTAACATATTAAATTTCAAAGTTTGTTTGTTATTGTACGAAAGTTACGAAAATAATTAACTGTTGCCGTAACCCAAACCTTTGCCCTATTTTGAGCCCTATAAACCCTACCTTGGATCCTATAAACCCTACTTTGAACTCTATCAACCCTATCTTGAACTCTCTAAACCCTACCTTGAACCCTATAAACTATACTTTTCTACCCAATTTGGGTCTAACGAAAAACTTTAAACTTGAATAACTCAAAAACGGTAAGAGCCATACAGAGCCAATTTTTCCACCATAGATAGGCCTACTAAATAGTATTGTTAACATATGGGCCAAATTTGGTGTTAATCCAGTTCAGAAAACCGAGTGACGTGCGATAAGTCAACCGACAACATGTTAATAACATAACATAAGCATTCAATTATAACAACAGCCAGCTCTCAAGAAAGCGATTTAGTATCTTTGGCTTTCGAGCTCTCTCAGATCAAGTGCAGATCTGATCCACGACCACTCGTGGCCACGAAAAGATGTTACGGGGCCGGCCTCGCCCAGCTACAGTAAACTATCGCAGCCATCTCAGCCAATTTAATTCGATTCAGAACCACTCAGTTCCAAACTCAACGCCGAAGTTGCTCGTTTCTTACAGCGTGGTGAAAGATACCTTCAAGTACACGTACAAGTACAAGTACAAGTACCCAGGGCCGGCTTTACCCTTCAGTGGGCCCTGGGCTAAATTTGTCCAAAACAAATTTGGGGCCCCCTCCGGCACTATCCCGACTTTACGGACCGCAAACCCAATATAATTTCCTACAAATTTTAAAACTTTTTTAACAAGTAGTAAAAATCATAACAATACAGCATTATAATATTGATATCTATAAAATTACCTTTTACTGTACAATATGCACAGTGATATAGTCAGGGCATCTTTCTCAAGGCCAAGACACTTCCAAAACATACTTGAAAATGCCATTTCAAGGCAAGGCATTTTGATCTTGCTTAAGGTAAGGCAAGGCCAATGCACTATTTGTTATTATGCCTAAAGTTAAGAAGAGAAAATTTTCCAACGTCGGGGCAAGGCAAAGCATTCTTCCAAAGCCTATTAGGCATGCTAAGTCACTTCTCAAAGTAAAAGCAAGGCCGACATTATTTAACGCCATGGCAAAGTATGTCTTTTCCAAGGCTGAGGAAGGCATGTTTTTATGGGACAAAACAAGGCAGAACATTCTTACTATAAGGTTTAAGAAATTGCAAGGCATTTTTTCTATAAACAATGCTTTTAATCAACATAAAGTTAAATCGTTATATTTGATTTAAAATAAAACGACTGTATATAACATTTCGCGATTCGAATCACTGAAATTAATGCAGACGCGTAAAAGTAATGGCCTTGCACTTATAAAACGGCTCTGAACAGTGGCGTTGCCAGGTCATGGAGGTTAGGGGGGCAATGAGAGGATAAATCGCCTAGGGAGTCTGGGGAGCAGCGGAAACTCCCCTAGTGGTGTTTGGGGCGGAACCCGAGCCGCCAAAGAATATCGTTAATTTTATCTTGCTTAAATTAGCAAAATCAGGGTCTTTGCCAGCTTTACGTTTGTCCTCTCCCCGTGGCGACGCATCTGGCTCTGAAATACTTATAGGCTATATATTTCCAGCCACAAAAATATGGACTAAAACTCTCACTGTCTCATTCACTTTTTTCTTTCTCACTCTCTTTCACCCTCTCTCTTTTTCTCTCTTGCCTGTTATCGCTTTTTCTTTCCCAGATTCTCTCACTATCTGTCTTTCTCAATTTGTACCTACAGGAACACAAATTTAGAGGGTGGAGAGATCTAGGAAGAGAGAGAGAGAGAGAGAGAGAGAGAGAGAGAGAAGAGAAGAGACAGAGACAGACAGACAGACAAGCTGACAGACAGACAAACAGACGGACAGATAGACGTACGCAGACAGACACAGACAGATGGACAGATTTTAAGGACTAAAGTATACAGAACGATTGAAAAAAGCGAAAGTGATAGATAAACCGAGAGAGGCAAGGGACTTCAATTGTACATAAATATCAAACACATGAGCAAGTGATGACTATGGTCTGGTTTATTAAC
>JAQFYQ010001285.1:0-13663 GCA_034694885.1 Buchholzia appendiculata | reverse complement strand
CCTTAGTCTACACTCATGCTACAGCTCTAATCAGACTACTAGCCCTTAGTCTACACTCATGCCACAGCTCTAATCAGACTACTAGTCCTTAGTCTACACTCATGCTACAGCTCTGATCAGACTACTAGTCCTTAGTCTACACTCATGCCACAGCTCTAATCAGACTACTATCTCTTAGTCTACACTCATGCTACAGCTCTAATCAGACTACTAGCCCTTAGTCTACACTCATGTTACAGCTCTGATCAGACTACTAGCCCTTAGTCGTCTCTAAATACGACTCGCATCCATGATGTTGCAACACAATGGATCAAAACTGATTCGATGTTGTTTTTCTTCACATTCTCTCCTTGATTTTCCTATGAAATAGATGCTACACACATTTCCCTAACATTACGAGAAGGACTGAGACTGATGAGTAATGTGTGCTCAATCACATCACAGCGCATGCACACCATACCTTCTGATTTATCAAAGCTATGTAATAATAATAATAATAATACTCGATTTTGTTACACATCTAATATTTGTTTGAATATAACAATACTCAGTGACAAATCACAGGCGTGGGATTACAGACTGACTACTAGCCAGCCTTGCACATACCTCACCACGTGCAGCTTGATAAAACTCGGCAATTCCGTACGTGATAAATGAAATGTATTTATTTGCAAATTAATAATAGTAGATAAAATAATACCAACAACAACAGATAAAACATTAATTCAATTCGCCAATTCAACCACCATGCCTTCCTGGCTTCATGCAGTATGAACCGTTCAGCCAATAAGAGGAGAGCTTAGAAAGTTAGTTACGACAAAAAATATAAATGATAACTGCTACAGTCGACAATGAATAAACAATACTGATGAGATAAACATGTCCTAGAGCTGAAAATTTGGAGAAGGTAGAAACAGTTTTACCATTACAAAAATGTTTAATAGCCGTTTTCAGGAAAATAACCTGTAGTAGATCAACACTGTAGAATCCATTTCCACCAGGTTTAAAAAATACTAGTGTCAGATTTCTATCTCGGAGGGGAATTGAACGCCACTCCCCCCATCAATTATACCACTCTTATTACACACAACACTTCCAACCCATCAATGCTACTACTGAATAGCTCACAAGCATTCATTATAGCACTTGCATAATTAGCACAGACAACAACAGCTAATAATTTACTGGAACAACTACCAGACAAGCATTAACAACGTCTCACCCAATTATCCTAGAATAATATGTAGAATCTGACTAATGAAGGACATATTGTCTGCATCCATGCAGAGAGTGATGCGGTCTAAAACAAATGTTGGACAGCAATTCCTTCCATTAATATCTATACTGTTGACATCGAGGTCGAACTAAATCAAAGAACTGTTTGTCTGTTTGTTTTGTATGGGCACATCAGCGCCAAATGGCTATATTGGACCTTGATATCATCAGACGTTACACACAACATAATATCACCAGTTTATGGGCTACTGTTTGCTTTTACGATATACGTTTGGATAATGTCCCTGAGGGTTCATAATGGTACATACAATATATAATACAATATACAGATATACTGTATATTGTATAATATACAAAGCAACATTCACACTCCACATTCTATGATGATAACACAAAAGCCATTTATCATCTAACCATTCTTTAATATAACCGTTCAATCAGAGATCTGCGTGTTATACCACACTATGCAACTGCGTATTTCACCTATCCTTCTATGTATTATCACAACTATCATCTATTTGGGACAATAATGTATTACAGAAAAATGCACAATTTCAGATTGCCAACATATGAGTCACAACAAAATTGAACAGACATAAATTAAAACAATAAATCGTACACAAATTTGTTCAAACAATGAATTCTATACTGATAAATCAGCAATAAGGGCTGAACTATTATTATTATTGTTGTTATTGTTATTATGCCTGTTTTAATGCATGTAACAAGACCATGACAAACAACATTTAATTAAAACACACAATTATAACAGCAAATATCAATACACACAGTAAAATAACATGAATAGAAAAATTGTACTATACAAAATAGTCAGTATTATCTATTACATTACAGTAGTCATTGAACCCTGACAGATAAGCAAGAAAAGGACTATGTTACAGGTGGTTATCAACCCCAGCAAGAAGGTTATATCTGGTTATCAACCTAAGCAAGGAGGTTACACGTGGTTATCAACCTAAGCTAGAAAGTTACTGGTTAAAACAGCTACAAAGTTTACCAATAAGTCACAGATTTTACTGAATTGTCTAATACGATTAATCAATGCTCTATGAAAA
The DNA here is from genome assembly GCA_034694885.1 of Buchholzia appendiculata. NCBI lineage: Eukaryota > Metazoa > Annelida > Clitellata > Enchytraeida > Enchytraeidae > Buchholzia > Buchholzia appendiculata. The sequence goes on along the minus strand of JAQFYQ010001285.1, from coordinate 11,351 downwards.
GCCTATGCAGAAGGATTTCATTGATCATCACATGAAGGATTTTAATATCATCATCAACCATTATCAATCATCAATCATTACCAATCATCATCAACCATGATCAATCATCAACAATCATCGCCAATCATCATCATCATCATCATCATCAATCATTACCAATCATCATCAATCAATATCAAAGCAAATGACCGATACTATACAGAAGCTCCTGGGCACATGCTAAATATTATTTACAGATATCATCTATCTATGGGTTAACAACAGACACACAAATAGTCCACAAACACACAAATCACTATTATATACAATCGGTTACCTACTGCAGCGTGTAATGCACAATATAATCAACGAAAGAGTAATACATTAAGACAGACCAATAACAGCAATGATAAAGTCCACACTCTCTATACTGACCAATAGCAGGAGAGGAAAATACCTGCAACTCAATCGACCAATCCCAACACAAAGATCTGCAAAACTGATCAACATCAGAAATCAATAGAAGATCTTCAAAATAATCTAAGACGAGCATAATAGGAAAACACCTGGTTATACAAGCCTACATAGCAACAGCAACACAAACCAACTAATACTGTATATATCAGTCTAGAATATTAAGAATATGTATTACATACTTATATATGGTTATAAATGATTACAATCTCAGCGATACTCAAGACAAGGACCGCGGACCAACCCTGCAGCGCTTATTAAATGGGTCATGGCCAAACGGGCCCACCTACAAATACATTTCAGTAGTGGTAGCCATCCAAGATTCCTTCAGAAAAACATTATGGAAAACGGGAAAAAAAAATTAAGAAATAGCTGAATTACATTCTGTGTCTGAACAATGAAGTTGTGTGAACTTTCATTCTTCACTAAGCAGGCATTGTACAGTAGACAGAGGTAGACAGAGAAAAGTGCATTATTACAACACCCCTACATCATATACAGATATATCATACACAGATATACTGTACACAGATATATAGATATATCATATACCGATATATCATAGACAGATATATTATAAACAGATATTGTATAGCATATACAGATATATCATATACAGATATATCATAGACAGATATATCATATACAGATATATCGTAAAACAGATATATTAGCAGTTCTGTTTTGTTCCTCACAAGATCAAACATACATACAGTCAACATTAAACAATAATTCACACAATTTACACACAAATTATTGGCCCCAAAAGTGCTGTACACAGTGTACACTAGACTAGATTCAGTGTGTCTCCCCGCACTCACCGCAGTGAGAGGGGGTTGGTAACAGGAAAGGACATACAACAATCCAAAAATTTGTTCTAGTAAACATGACAGGCGATATAATATAAATAGCCTAATGCGATAGAGTGTGACAAAAGCTTACGAACTTATTGATAAATTGAACAGTGTTCTGATCATGACCTCCCCCACACAACGGAACAGTTAGCGACACGTAACATAAATTTAATTCTACACAAGAATTTAGCCAAACAAAAGATTAATCCCAACATCAGTGCCTTGAACATAGGATAAAACTACACCAAGATAAAACACACGCCGCTATCGTTTACAGCAGGGAGGTAGATTTAGAAATAAAACTATGCAGATACAAAAAAATTAGCTAAACAAGAAACAACAAAGCAGATATAGGCTATTGTATGTTATTTACAAACGCAAGATTAATGCTTATATATATGACTCAATGCGGAGGACATGTTACTGACAGATGAACACGGACATACAGATTTCGTGATCTAGAATCTGTCACGCCTGACTTAGCTAATCTGCAGCTTGAACAACATCAATCGTATTCCTACACTGTATTGAATATTTAAGGTTTAACAAAAACAAACTAAATAATTACAATAAATTACAATATCTTACAATAATCATGTTGATAAATGCATATTTTGCAGTTGCCATTGAATGGAGGAGGTTGAAAGAAGCTCAGTCAGCAACTGACCTCCTAAAACAGTTTATCTGATAATTGCTAAGCACTGCTAAAACCCGACTGCACATCGTCGCGTAACCTACTTGTAGCTGATCATCATGCTCTCCTGCCCACCACCGGTGACATCGCCGACACAAACATGGACGACATGCCTCGAATCACTGGACTAACCACCGCGGCAACAGGTGACGTTGCCTTGGTTACCATGCCGGTTGTTGCCCAGGCAACCGCACATGTCTTGTTAGCTACGGCCGACGTTGCCTTGACGATGGACGATGCAGCTGCACTGATCACCCCACCCGAAGGTTTGTGAACAACCTGAGTTCTGCCGGCTGCGTAGACATCGCGGAGAACATGCCGGATAGCCTGAACGCACTTGTCGGAGCCGGACTTTGCCTCCGCGGAGATGAGGACAAAGTTGAGGAAGCCATGGGGCAGGTCGGGGAGGATGTCTAGATGGACAGGGCGTCCTAGGGAACGCATCCGCCTGGCAAGCATCACCGAGTCATCCAGCATAGGGTCGAGATGACATGCCTAAAAACCACATATAAATAGGGACATGCATACATACGTACAAACCACATACAGATAGGGACAAGTATGCAAGCATACAAACCACATACAGATAGAAACAAGTATACATACATACATACGTACAAAGCACTTACAGACAGGGACAAGCATGCATACCACATACACATACAAACCACATGCAGATAAGGACAAGCATACATGCGTACATAAAAACCTCAGAGAGGGTCGAAATGACATACTAGCAAGTATAAAAAAGCATACATATAAAGACAAGCATACAAGCATAGATACCTTTGTAGGGTCAAAATGACTCGCATACATATATGCACACTCACACACATTAGGTTGTAACCCTGTGTGTCAAATATATCCGAATCAATCAAATCAATCTAATTCAGCACAAATTCTTAAACACCAGAAACCACATGGTTATATTCAGCTTTTTCTTCATGACATAAGCAAAGATAATTTAAACACAGCGTAATTACACATTATCCGACTGTCCTATCTTTCTAACTACTGAACAGGACAGCAAAGCAACCCTTCTAGAATAGAAAACAAACTCAACACTTACGACAAGATGAACCTCGTTGAGCCCAGAGATCAGTTCATCCGACGCCAGGAGGGGTGACAGGTATGGATCGGTCTGTACCTCCACGCGCTTGGACTGCGCCATGGGGCTCCTGGCAAAGTGTCGCAGATTGGCAAACTTTGCAAGGTCGTGGAAACATCGGTCAACCTTGAGCTGTGGCAACCTGGTGACATCTTCACGTCCGCTTGCCGAGGTGTCTCGGCGGCATGACGCCTGTGAAGGTGCACTCTCCCAGATCATGCTCTCCTCCGGTGACATCCTCTCCTCTGCATCTTCCCTGCAGAGAGGCAACGAGGAACACTTGCTCATTGGTCTACTGAGGTGTCTTGCAGAGGCCGGCACAGAAGATAGATCAGAAAGTTGGGCGACTCGACTCGAACACCTCGCCATCGTCTGCGCTTGTGCATCCAACGACTCGGACATCTTGTGCATCACATGCACCGGCCGACTAGACTCTTCCTCCTTCCAGTCCTCCACGTCTTCGCGCATATCCGAGTCATTAAGTCGGTCCACAGCTCTCGCGCAGTCCTCGCAGTGGTTCATGTTCTGTTCTGCCTGTGCGTAGTCCAGCGTGTCCAGGGTCTCACAGATCCCAGAGTCGGCGCTGTTCTGTCTGCGATGAGACGACTCGAGCGGGCGAGACCTTGACGAAGGACTCAGAGCTCTCCGTGCAGACAAGGACGACCTCGACGGAGCGGAGGAGTGGACGTACGGTCCATCAGGAGCGGGGTCGCCGAGAGTGAATGCTGATGGGGGTGTGTGGGTGGAGTCTGTTGCAGAGGAGGAGGAGTCTTCAGAAGCAAGTCCAGCATAGGCTGAATACAACAGAGCAACAACAACAACTTATAGAATACAGTAGAGCAACGACAACAATTCATAGAATACAGCAGAGCAACGACTCATAGAATACAGCAGAACAACAACAACAATGACTCATAGAATACAAAAGAGCAACGACAGCCAATAGACAACGTTTTAGCTTTGTAAACACAAAACACCTTTCTGTCTTTCTCTCAAACGAAAACAAAGAATTGATAGACGATAACAACACCGAAATTCTACTCGTTTATAAAACATTTTACAGGTGGACTTTAAATGAGCTGTTGCACAAATTATCATCACTAAATGTCTATTTAAGATTGAAAAGCTAAACTGCTCGTGATCTGTAATTAATACTTCAACATCAAATCACAGTTTAACAACAACATAGGCTTATGAGCGTGGATCCTGATAGGAAAGATGTCTCAATTACATAAAAAAAATAATACGCATTGAAAAATATCATTAAAATCAACAGCACCATTCTGCACACCAGTTTTTATTGGCAACAAAACAATAAGAACCCGCAGCTGTCAATGCTGATCAATCAAGCCATCTAAATTCTAATCAATTTATGGATCAAATTAAATCCAACATCATAAAAAACGTGAAAGTAGAAATATTAATGACCTAATAGTAGAAAACAACGGTTCTACAGAATACGAACAACAACATCCTGACATCAAAGTCAACAAACTAATCAGTACATGAGACCGTACCTCCGAGGCACACAGAGACGGCTCCAAGAGGAATGAGCGGGTCCATCAGGGATAGAATGCGGGACGCAGACGGCACGTACTTCACCATAAGGCACCCGTATATCGACACCACCCCGTCCGGGGGTCGGATACCGCAAGCACTCGCTCGCATTGCCACGGCAACGGCTATGTTACCTCCGGCGCTGTCGCCGACAAGGCAGACGTGTTCGGCCGTCGTTCCTATAGACAAACATACAAGTCATATGATATATCACAATCTACACTGACACGCAATCAAAACTAAACTTAAAATGTAACGAAAATTCTCAGAGATCAATATGAGCAGGGGGTTGAAATCGACCAAGGGAGTCAAAACGCAATGAACTGGAGGATTAGTCAGAATTCAATGGGGAGGGGATGTTTGATCCCCTAACACCACCTCCCCCCCCCCCCCAATTAATTTGAGTACCGCAACAGAACCTATGCCTAATAGAGTAGAATGAGTTGTCTCACCCAGCACGGAGGCATGAGTGAGAGCCCAGCAGTACGCGTAGAAGACCTCGTCCAACTGACTGGGGAAGCGACGCTCAGGGGCCAACGTGTAGTCAACACTCAGGATAGGCACGTCTAGCTTCACAGCCCAATCACGTAGATACACCTATAACATACATCACATATACAGACAATTGTAACACAAATCACATGTATATACAACTGTAGCATAAATCACATGTATAATTTGTATAAACACCCATTCAATAACCTATCAACTTCAGATTCAACTACACTAAAAGAGTTAAATGTGCAAAACTTTAAACAATATTGAAAGATACTACCATTATATCAATCCTGACACGACATTAGACGCACAACTGTGACAAAACGCCTCTTTCGTACATCTCGTCACTATCATATTCTTATCATCACCGCATATATCACCATCACATCGCCAGTAACATAAGCAGCATTAATCACTTCCACTGTGGAGAATTCATGAAATGTATTTTGTCATCTCGCATATTTGTAGCTCAGTTAGAAATGCCGCTGATACGGACCTGGTGGGAGGCAGACGACTGTGCAACGAATCCACCTCCGTGACAGTGGATGACCAAACCCGTGCTTGCGGGTCTTACCTCACTCGACGGAGCACCAACAGCGTCAGTCTACAAGCACAGATACACAGTGGATTGACTGATAGAACGAATCATCGATTGAACGATTGATTGATAGAACGAACGATTGATTGAAGGGCTAATTGAGAGCTTGATTGAATGAATTTAGCTTCATCATATACACTATATAGATACGCACACATCATGTATAGAGATCTATAGCTTGATTTATTTGCCTGAAAACATTAGTTTAAAACACAACAAAAAGCACAATGTAATTAAATAACCATAGAAGTAACATTGATAGCAGAAATAACTAGAAAAAAAAAAACCTTTACCCAACAAAATCATGACAAGTTAAGGAAAAATCTTCGAGCAAATAATTCCAACGATTATTAACAATTTACCAGGTGATCATGGCATATATCATATATAATAAGAAATATAATTGTTTCAGTACCGTCATGCACTTGGAGTAAGTATTTCTATGCATTACACTGTACATCACTCATTTACTTGTTCAAACATCTCACCTCACCACCTACAAGTTCATCAGCAATGCGTGCCAAACTAATATGTCATTCATTATAATAAGAAATGAACAGTAATAATAATACTAATATTCAGTATAAAACTACAGCCAGTAGCAGCAGAAAACAAACAGTCAATGATCCCTCTCGGCTAACCTGTCCGGCTCTGTAGACAGCCGATATGAGCCGGGTATGTACGGGATAGTAGGAACTGTCCGGGTTAGATGGCGGCTGGATCACTGTAGTTCCAGAGCCGTTCACTAGAGGCAGTGCGATCTGTTCGGGGGTGAGAAGGATGACTCGGTCAACGCCGACCGACGGACAGATGCACAGAGGAACTTTCTACAAACAACACGGTGCAACATGCACAACCATGCACCATACACATCATCATCATCATCATCATCATTAGCATTATCATCATCATCGTTGCTGTTATCATCATTGTTTTTATTATTATTATCATCTTCATTACCATTGCTGCTATCATCATCATTATCGTTGCTGTTATTATTATTATCATCGCCATCATAATCACTTTCATCCATATTATCATCATTCTCATCATAGTCGTCCTCATCGTCTACATCGTCATCATCATCATCGTATCATTATCGTCCTCATTACGTTCTTCTACGTCATCCTCTTGCTATCCTTACAGAAAGTGATTAAGGGATAAAGAGTTCTTACATGCATGAAGACGTTCTCTCCGAGAGCCCAGAAAGCCTTGCAGAAGTGAATGTCACTGTTCCTTGTCATGTTCACAACCTACGCAAAGCAACAGTCTCATTACACAGACAGTTTCATTACACAGACAGTCTCATTACACAGACAGTCTCATTACACAGACAGTCTCGTTACACAGACAGTCTCGTTACACAGACAGTCTCATTACACAGACAGTCTCATTACACAGACAGTCTCGATACACAGACAGTCTCGTTACAGCTCTAGACAGTCTCATTACACAGACAGTCTCGTTACAGCTCTAGACAGTCTCATTGCAAAGATAGTCTCATTACAGAGACAGTCTCATTACACAGACAGTCTCATTACACAGACAGTCTCATTGCAAAGATAGTCTCATTACAGAGACAGTCTCATTGCAAAGACAGTCTCATTACACAGACAGTCTCATTGCAAAGACAGTCTCATTGCAAAGACAGTCTCATTGCAAAGACAGCCTCATTACAAAGACAGTCTCATTACACAGACAGTCTCATTACACAGACAGTCTCATTACACAGACAGCTTTATCATCAGCAATGATTACTCAGGGGCCATGCTATACACAACTTTACATTTATCCCGCACTAGCTTAGATTCAATATATATCAGCTTAAATTCAATGTAGGCCGTATCAGATTAACTAATAATTTACCATGTTAGATTCAACACATTGGCTTAGCTACGATATACCAGGTCTAGTTCAAAATATCAGCCTAAATTCTATTTATACATTATATTCAATAAGTTTGTATTTTCCATCTGCTTATAAAAGCTTATCGTAATTGCATTAGCAATCATCGTACGACTTCACACACCTGCCGTGCCCGTAACTCTGGGCTCATGACGTACTTGCCGCTCGAAAGAACCGAAGTGGCAAGCGTGGCAACACTCGACGAGCTACTGTAGCCGTCTCCATAGGCGGCCATCACGAGGTTGATCGTAGTGAGTGGACGAACCATCGACTCACAGAACTGCAACACACACACGACACACGGCAGACTTAGGACATGCAGCAGATAGACGGATCAGAAGAACACAGTAATAATACACAACATACGACAGACTAAGGAAATACAGCAGATGACAGATCAGAGGAACACAATTAGTTATGACATTTATGACGAAAACAACCAACCATTTAAGAACAATTGTTGAAGATAATTAACCACAATAGCAGACCAGTGTTTACAAAGGATGCATAACATTACATGGCAAGAAACTGTGTTAATAACAAGCACTAAGGTCCTCTAATTTCATGCCCCACATCACTCACGCACACACCCTTCGTAACCCACCCTCCATAACCCACCCTTCATAACCCACCCTTCATAACCCACCCTTCATAACCCACCCTTCATAACCCACCCTTCATAACCCACCCTTCATAATCCGCCCTTCATAACCCACCCTTCATAACCCACCCTTCATAACCCACCTTTCTTAACCCACCCTTCATTACTCACCCTTCATAACCCACCCTTCCAAAAGAACTGCATACTAATTATTTTGAAATACGTCCAAATTATCGACATTCAAAGCCATTCTGTACATTTCGCATCTATTTCCTTTTCTGTGGCTCTCACATTCAAGAACAAAATCTCCCTGTCCAGGCGTCTGCACAATCCAAACATTCTCGTTGTATTATATCATAGCGACCAGTGATAAAGTACTTATTTACTCACGACATTAAAACAAAACTTTAGAGAGGTAACTGTTCAGGAAAGAATTGACCGCTTCAATTCATTCATCCAACTAGAGTTTACTGAGAGTAATACGAGTCTATAAATCAACGACAAGCTGTGTGATCCATATGTCCTTGAAACTAATCACGGCAGACGCAAATCCTAACAAATTCTGTGCGTGTAAACAGAACAAACATTCAAGAGCGTCTGACCTGAAATGCAAGGCAACGCCCGTAGAACGACTCCTGACAGAGCGCCTCGACCTCAGCCATCAGTCGCTCGGCTACACTGTACTGGTCGGGGGAGAGGCTACCCTCATCAGCGAACAACTCTCCGTCCCGGCAGTACGACAGCAACTTGCGCAGGTAGTACACGCACGCGCGCAACTGTCCCAGCGTGCACACGTACGCCTCCAGCTCCTTGCTGTAGTGAGATGCACGAAATACGTACGACTCCCTGCACGCATAAGATATCAACATATTTAAGTAATACCAATACACACGACGTCAATACACATGACATCAATACACATGACATCAATAAACATCATGACATCAATACACTTGACGTCAATACACATGACATCAATACACATGACATCAATACACATGACATCAATACACATGACATCAATATACATGACACCAATATACATGACATCAATATACAGGACGTCAATACATGTGACACACATGACATCAATACACTGGACACCCATACACATCATGACATCAATACACATCATGACATCAATACACATCATGACATCAATACACATGACACCAATATACAAGACATCAATATACATGACATCAATACACATGACACCAATATACATGTACATGACATCAACACACATCATGACATCAATACACATCATGACATCAATACACAGGACGTCAATACATGTGACACCAATACACATGACATCAATATAGATGACACCAAAACACATGACACCAATATACATGACACCAATACACATGACATCAATACACGTGACATCAATACAAATGACATCAATACACATGATGTCAATACGCATGACATCAAAATACATGACATCAAAATACATGACATCAATATATGTGACGTCAACGCATAACAACTCAATTGGGGTTTAACGGCATGTCAGCACAAAGAGGCTATATTGTGCCTTCAGTAAAAACTTCATGTTAAAAGTATGATATTAACCTGTGAACCCTAATGTGGTGACAAATGGACAGTATTCTCGTGCAACAGCGTTCTATCACCGTCACCATGCTACGATATCCATTGCCTCGCGTGCTCGAGTCGTAATCAAACACTATGGAGCCCTGCAGCAACGCATCGACCCCTGCCTCGACTCCTCCCACCAAGTGGCCGTGCAGCTGCTGGTACGCCGAGTAAAATCGACAGTTGGTTGGACCGGCTGCATCGTGGTAGTACTTCATGCCATGGAGCGCTTGCTGGCGAAGTTTCCCGAACAACGCTGATAGCTCCGAGCGAAGCCGATCGTCCGGGTTCGAAGGGTCCCTCGAGGCGGAACCGGTTTGATCCGGTATCGATTCATTGTTGCTGTCGAGTGCAGCGGCTGGTGGCACTTTGTCCTTCATTCTATTTATCTGAAAAAAATGAGCCAAGTAGTAACATTAACAATTTTATTACATGATCTTACAATTTTATCGACACCATGGCATGCATTTAGGAATAAAGAATCCACAAGAATCATACTTTGAGTTTTCCCAGATACTATTCTCTCATGAAGTCATTACTAAATATAGGAATAAGCAGTACGGTATCAGACGGCACCTTAGCCTACTTTTCAACATATAACAGAGGTTTTCTGCTACGGTAGCTACGCTAAAGAGCAAATTATTGATCACTTGTAAAATTTCCCTGACAAATAATTATCTGTCCGTTAACTGAGCTTATTTTAACGAATAAATAAAACATAATACCGGTAACTTATTAGTATTTGTCTTTTAAAACGTATGAAAATGTTCTTTAAAAAAATGACAAAATAGCATTCTACGTAGTCAAATGGTCAAATATTCTGCATTCGTACACACCCCGGAACTTCGACCCCGCCCCCCCCCCCACAACAAAAATATAACAATCAGCTGACGCTGAGCACAGCAAATCATACATTAACAATAACAATTCTATTTTCAACAAAACTTACGTTTTAACTTTCTATTTTTTCCTATTTTTCCACCGACAATTTACTTCTTTGTTTTCCTATTTTCCTCTACGCCTATAATAATTATATGATCGTCTATTTTTCTATTTTTCTCGCAATTTTGTTCAGGATTTTAACAGGATTACAATGCATGTATTGTTTGTATTATGCAACGAAAAGCTCGTCTGTGATTGGTTGGCGTGATCAGCTGATCGCGTCTGCTCACTCTGCTGATGTTCTAATTGGGTCAAGGACCAGGAACCTTGAACCAGAGAAATGGGACTACTTTATAGGCGTATAATATTGTCCTTGAACACTATTTCACGCTGCGGTGTCAATTCATTCAATTTTGGCAGATTGACAGTACGCGACAACCTTGAGTTGGTGTCTGTCAAAATACTCATACATTTACTGACATTATTTCAAATAGTTATGCTATCTGTATGTGCGATCTACGTTTCGCACTTTACTTGTAAGATATGTTATTTTAAGACATGTTTGTATTGCGTCGACAATTACTAACATTGAGCCG
>JAQFYQ010001284.1:0-13663 GCA_034694885.1 Buchholzia appendiculata | reverse complement strand
ACTGGGACATGGTCGTCAGGATTTTTGGTACCCCCCCCCCCCCCAATGAAATCTAGCGTACAAGCCTGTCTGCAGTAAATGTTTACATGTTTGTTGTTTCTCCCTGTTCTCTAGATCAATGTTCTCCACTCACTCGCACGCCTGGTCTACGTGCAGTTCTAAGAGCATCCGTCAATCCTTTCTCTCCAGACTCGATCAGTGCCTCACTAACGTATCAGAATCTAAACCTAAAGAAGTAGGTCACTCATCATATACATGGCATGTGATGATAATGTTGATGATGATGATGTATGTAATGATGAAAATGTAGTTAATCGTGTGATTAAGATGAAATTGTTATACCAGTAGACACTGATCTACTAGGACAATAATGTAAGTATAGGTGGTAGGCCAGGCTTCTTTTCCTTTAGGCTTTTAAGAGTTAAGCATTTTTGAAGGTTTCTTTCTGGAAGAAAAATATGATACCATTCTGCATTATGCAGTTAGCTGAGTGTATTCATTTTCTACTGTTTATTTTTTGTACAGAATGATTCAATTGTAGATCTGTCTGTGTGTCTATCCCTCTTTCTGTCTGTCTGTTCCTCTTTCTGTCTGTCTGTCTCTCTTTATGTCTGTCTCTGTTTTCTTAATGTCTTCTCTTAGATTGGGTTCAGCACTATACAATTTCTATAACTGCATCTAGTGTACTCTCTGATTAATGTTTGTGCAGGTCACATACGAGCAGAAGTGTGGTAACGGCATTACTGAACGAGGCGAGGAGTGCGACTGCATTGACAAGGTATTGATGTGTGTTAGATGATTGCTGTTGGTCAGTTGTGTAGCCTTGTAATCTTTCTGAGCTTGAAAGTAGAGCCTTGAGGTTTAAGATTGGATTCTGATGAAATGGTCTGATCTTGCTGTTATTCGATTCAACCCCTTTTACATTCTAAGATTATACAGATGTTCAAACGGCATTCTCAAATCTTCTCACATTCTCATTTGGTACTATGCTACCTTGGCGTGGTTATCAGTTGCTAGAGTTATGTCTGGTCTGGGTAGTGTAGTTTGGTCTGCCTTTCAGTCTTTCAAACCCATTCAAACATGGCTTGCTCCTCTCTTCCTCAAGACATTTCTCACGTCGTGTCACGAGTTATGTCTTCAGTGTGATCTATACGAGTCGTGTCTTGCGCCATCTGTTCGCGGTCGTGTGTTCAAGCTGATTCTCAACACTCAACCATTCTGAAATATTAAAGTCTTGAAGAAAATTTATTTATTAATTGTTGCAAGGTATAGATGCTAGAGGCATTGATAATAATAAACGAGATTGTATGAACGAGTTTTTTTGATTCTTTCTTGTTGCAACGCACAGTATTCTGAATGGCGAATCCACACAAAGGTAAAATTCGGTGTCTCTTGTCTTTTAAATGTCGTTTCATGTACTTTGCATTTGTGATCTTTTCATACTTTATGCTCATTTCATTTTTTACTGTGTTGCTGTATTTTGTTTCTATATATAGATGTTAGTCAAAGAAATTTCCAGTTATGTTTCGTTACAAATTATGTGAACAGTTTTCACATACTGCTTGCTCAAGCCATGTATTTCCGATCTTATGATAGTTAAATATTTCATATTGGTTGTGGTAATGTTCTGTTTTTGTTTTTGATGCCATATTATTGTTCCTTTTTAGTCTCAAGAGTTTAATACATTTTATGTGTGCTTTGCCTACATTGTGGCCAGGCCAATGTTCTGATATTTTATTATTTATATACTTTTTTTATAAGTTTCTCATTTTTTTTATTTTAAGTTTTGCTTATGGTTAGTGCAAGTCTCTGTTCCACATTGTTCAGTGTTGTGCCTATATTAAGCTTTTTTGTAAACTTTTATATAAAGTACTTACATGTGGTTAATTAGTGTATATTAATTACATGTTTAGTCATTCATGTGTTATATTTGCATTTTGCGTGAATCAGCTTAAATTGTTTATTTTTTGTGTGCTGAAATATCGATGTTATTATTTTTTATTCTATTTTTTATGTTATTGGCTTTCATTGTTGTGATGGTTAGTTCTTGAGTTTTTATCACTGATTGTTAAATAGCGTGGCACTGTAGAATTGCATTTTTTCGTACCAATGGAAGTATTTTTCTACCGGTCACATCTTCATTTCTAGCTGATTTACTCTCTTTACTGATGCACGGATAACAAAGCTTTAATGAAGGCGCTGTGTTTTCCTGTTTATGATACGTTATTTGTTGTGAAATAATATTGGTGCAAGATTGTTAATCTAGTTGCCACTGAGTGAAGAAGAAGAAGAAGAAGCAGTCTGAAAGTGATTCTGATCAGTTGTTGATAACGAGTTCGAATCCAATTTGTATAAAATTTGTCGATCCATAGTATGTTAAGTCTTAATTGCACCGAATTATGGATTTGTTTTTTGTTAATGAGTGATAGTTTGTTTAAACTGTGTAATCTGTATACGTGATTGTACAAGAGTGTGATATATGTGAGTGTATATTGTTCGAGAATGTGTTCTGTATAGATGTGATTTTATATTGTTGTACAAGAATGTGCACTCTATGAATGTGATGGTATGTGATTATAGGAATGTGATTACATCGACCCTTGCTGTGATCAGACGACGTGCCTGTTACGAGGGTGGGCGACCTGCAGGCAGGGGGACTGCTGTCTCAATTGTACCGTAAGTTGCATGATTGTACAAAATGTTATAAATACAAGTTCTTTTAATAAATGTATTTCATTGCATTTCTAACTATTGAACATTTTTTGTTGTAATGTGTAAATTACCTCACTCACATGGTGAAATCTGAATGTGAAAATTTCAGTTTAATTTTTTTTGGTTCATTCCAATGTATGGCCAGATGTGTTGACTTTATAACTTTGATTCTGAACTCAACGATGATGATGATGATATCATCATGATAGCTCTTTGCTTTCTCGCAGTTTTTGTGCCCCACTTCTTCTATGTTTCTAATCGTAGTTCTTCTCATGCGATGTCTCCTTCAAAGCATCATTCCTGTTCTCGAACTTTCTCTCTTTCTCTTGTCTATCATTCTCCATTCTGTCACTTGCTTCAACCATCCATCTTCTCGTACTGCATAGGGCATCAGATTCTATTCCACTAGAAAACTAAAAAAAACTAAGCCCCAGTGACCAAAAGATTTCTCTGAAATAGAACGGCTGTTTTCATGTATGTAATTCTGTTTAGCTGAAACGCATGCATATCTCTGTGTGACGGAAGTGTGTATGTTTCAGGTCCGACCCAACAATCAGATGTGCCGGGCGGGGGACGGCGAGTGTGACGTGCCAGAGTTCTGTGACGGTGTCACTGGCGAGGTTGGAAACTTTTCAAACAATCAGACTTGTAGTACTTGTATTTGTGCACGAATTTTACTCAAGTACTTGTACTTAAGGCCCAACAAGTCAGTGATGAAGTCCTTGGCCTTGATGCCTTGCCTCAAGGCTGCCTTGAGGCGCACTTTACTGCCTTGCCTTGCTTTGGCCCATTTTCCCAAATGCCTTGCCTTGAAAAAAATGCCTTGAAAAAAATGCCTTGACCATGCAAAATACTGTCTTGACTGCATAATTTCCTGCCTTGAATGCTGTCTTGAGGACTTTACTGCTTTGCCGTGCCTTGCCTTGACCAATTTTCCAAATGCCTTACCTTGCCTTGGCCTCGAAAATGAGTGCCTTGGCCTTGCCTTGTCCTTGAGAAAAATGCCTTGACTACATCATTGCAACAAGTACTTGAGTACTTCTACTGGAGACCAAAGTACTGATACTTGAAGACCTAGTAGGTTAGTACCAGTACTTGAGGACCAAGTACTTGTACTTGATTCTAAACTACTTGTGCTTATACTTGAGGTTCACTGGCATATATTTGTATTTTAAGCCCAGGTAATTATATTCATGACCCTTATTTTGCATGTTAAAGATAATTATTGAGCTTATGAAGGTTCATGAAGCATAGTAATATTTGGATGAGTTTATTAAGGTATGTGAAACATGTGAATGTTTGAGTGAGCTTATATATATTCAAGAAGCATGTTAATGATTTGGCATGAATGTGAAGCACCTGAAAGAACAAGTGAGCTAATAATGGTCTGTGAAATAGGCGAAAATTTGAGTGAAGTATTTAAACTGGAGGATCTTTGTGTGGTATGAAGCTATAATTAATATTACCATAATCATTGCGTGTGTTTGTCTCAGTGTCCGGCGAATGCTGTCACTCAAGATGGCCAGTCATGCCCGACTCAGTCTGACGCGTACTGCTACCACGGTGTGTGCCAGACGTACGTCAACCAGTGTCGCAACATCTGGGGACCCGGTAACAACCTTCTAGCATTTAATAAGAGATAGGAGACTAATTACTGGAGAAATTGATTTATGTATGTTTTTCTGTAAGTGTGTACATGTGTTGTATGTCTGTTTCCTTGCTTGTCTGTATGTGTATCTGTGTGCATGTGTTGTATGTCTGTTTCCTTGCTTGTCTGTATGTGTATCTGTGTACATGTGTTGTATGTCTGTTTCCTTGCTTGTCTGTGAGTGTATCTGTGTGCATGTCCTCAGAGCCATTGCAAAGAGATGGCTTTACTGTTTAGAACCCCGCCCCAAAATGGCAATTTGTCTTAAAATTGATTGTTTTTTTTATTTTTTTATTGCTAAAAACGTCGTTTGGAGGTTAACCCCTCCCTTCCAGATGAATTCATGGTTATGTGCCTGCATATCATTATGTGTGCGTGTGTGTGTACATTGAATAAATGTAATGATTTAGCTGTTGCTATGATTAGTACCGTTAGATGTGTGTGTATATGCGCTTGTGTGTGTACATGTATGTGTGCTTGTATGTGTGTGTATGTATGTGTAGATGCCATGGCAGCGGATGACAAGTGCTTTGAGATGTACAATATGGCGGGACGCTTTGATGGTCATTGTGGAAAGAATCTGACGAGCGGAGAATTTCTAAGATGTTCCAAAGAGTTAGTTCAACTTTCCATCCATCCATCTCGAAGTTTTCGTGTTTGACTAAGCAACCTAACTTATATCATCTTACCCATTTATAATTATATTGTATATGTATTGTAATCACTACACAGTGCATATAAATAGAATTTAGCTTGAAACATATTAAGTGAAATCAAGTTCTACCTTATGACACTAACTTGTACAATTTAAATTAGTGTATTTTACATAATGTGTTGAATTCTTTTGTCAAATATACATTTTATAGAACAGTCCAAAAGTGAACTCCTTTTGTTTGGGACCAAGTTCTGCGAGGTTAGACATCTCAGAGGTTTATGGTGTTTGTGCATGAGCTGTGAACATTTGAGCGAGGTTTTGCATTTAAAGTACGGTACAACTAGCGATCTTTATTTTATTTTATTTCTCGACCCCACCTGAGCTTTCTCACAGTTTATTTAAAAGTTATCCGTCTTACCATAGCATGAACCCCTACTTCACTCCGTCGTATTATGTTTATGTGTGATATAAAAGTCAACATTCCCTCCTAATTGAGGAGGGTGACATTTTCATAACGAGTCTGAAGACCAACTCACTTTATGCCGCACTAATTATGGACAATGCCAGTCTGAACGGTGATAACGAGGACGATGATGATAATTATGATAGTGGTAATTGATGATGATGATGATGACGAAGATGATGATGATGAAGCGAGCTGTTTCCTGTGTGTCCCAGGAACATGAAGTGTGGACTGCTGCACTGCGCCAATGGGACGGAGAAACCAGTCCACGGTCAGAACTGGACCTCTCAGAGCAACATCGCCTCGCACGGCAAGAACTATCAGTGCAAGTAGGTCACACGATGTTCACTAGCTTGTTCTATGTTTCTTGTTTCACTCTGATGTGATGAAGAACTATCAGTGGAAGTAGGTCACAAAATGTTCACTAGCTTGTTCTGTATTCTTGTTTCTCACTGATGTGATACATTATGACTTGTGCTATAACCTTGAACCTTCTATAACTGAAGACTTGTTTGTCTAGAGCTTGAGCTCATATTTACTGCTTGTTGTAGAGTACATCATTGATGAGATATAAATGAGGTATAATTGAGGTTGAATGATGTGATGATGATAATGACAATATTGTTGTTGCTAGCTTTTGTTAAAATTCTATTGATGTATACATCACGCATTTAAAATAATGCATTTAAAATAATACGAGTCTAGAGTTGTTTTTGTTTTGTTATTTGTTGATATCCTGTTCTATGACTCACTCCGCAGGGTTTTGTTGAACGGTCCTCCGGAAGCCAGTGGCGACCAGTCTACTCTGTCGCTCGTGTCGGACGGCACCAAGTGTGGCACCAACAGTATCTGTATCGGCACAGAGTGTGTGCCGGTGACACGTGTCATGCCTGTCACATGTCCGCTTGGGGCGGCTAACAGAAAAGTCTGCTCAGACAGAGGAGTGAGTGGCTTGCGTTGCAATTGATTTTATGTAGTTGCATTTGGAGTAGGTACTTTATTGCATGCTTTGGAATTGGACGACATCGGCAACTTGCTTTTTTAGTAACATTAATTTGGTTTATGATAAATGAATTAATGTAATAGCATTGACTATTTGTGAGGAGTACCGAATATTTTTATTTATCATTCCTCATCATCAGTTAATTTTTTTTATTTATTGGTCATATGTCTTCAAGATTGTTCGTTACCTTATCTGCAAGGGAATATGGCTCAGCACTCATTACACTGTCAGGTGCAAAGATGTGATGAACATATCCCCTTACTGTCACCAGTGCTAAGCTTTATTGATCATGTAGAGTACCACACTGACTCTGATAAGGAACTTGTTTAATCTCTGGATTGGATTTCATGAAATATGTTGATGATTACACTGAAAATATCTTTTCCATTGTGTCTGCATTAGTTCATCGGTTGTTGTGGATTGTGTTGACACAGATTTGCACGACAGACATTCGATGCTTCTGCTATCCCGGCTACGACGGAATCGACTGCAGCGAACGTAGCAACCGCACCTTTATACCCATCGCCATGACGACCATCCTTCCACCAATCATGCGACTGACAACGACAACGACTGAGGCGCCCAAAGTGAACGACTCCGCGCTATTGGTCGAACCGTCGGCACTGTCTACGCAGCCGATCGTGGCAGGTATGAACTGATCTGTTCTTCTTCTTATTCTTGTTAATCTCTATTCACATTGTGTCTGTTGTTCTATGCGCATCCGCCGCTCTCTTCATACAGCTGATCTTGCACACTCTACCCAAGTCTATTTATCTCTGCATCGGGAAAAGGGTGGTAGAGGTAGAATTACTTGGGAGGGTTGTGTACGATTGGTTATTGATAGTTTTGAACTGAGTGCGGAGGATGCATGTGATAGAGATTTCTGGAGGAGAAGAATTGTTGGAATTATCTAGCCTTGTTGACGAGTAAAAAACTACATTAAATGTTGATAAAGATTATGATGACGATGATAGTGATCTTGCAAGAATAGTGTATAAATTACCTCAAGATGTTCACTGTTATTAGCCTAATTTACTCGAATAGACACTTGTAGCTGATAAGAAAAGTGCTACCACTGTCTGTCTGTTCTTGTAGTTGATAAGAAGAGTGCTACCACTGTCTGTCTATACTTGTAACTGATAAGAAGAGAGCTACCACTATCTGTTGCTTGTAGCTGATAATAATAGTGCTAACATTGCCTGTTGTCTATACTTGTAGTTGATCAGCAGAGTGCTACCACTGTGTGTCTGTTGTCTATACTTGTAGCTGATAAGCAGAGTGCTACCACTGTGTTGTCTATACTTGTAGCTGACAAGAAGAGTGCTACCACTGTGTGGTTGATTGCTGTACTTGGTTGTGTTGGTGCTACTGCGTTTCTCATCCTTGCCTTCTGTGTGGTCTGCTACAGGTTAGAAAATCTTTCCGTCTTCATCTACTAGACAGACTTGTGTTCAGCAAGTAACTGTTCTAGCTTTGTGTGGATTTGGATTTTTCCATTTACTGTTGAAAACTGATATAGGCCTATTAATTAGTTGTAGATTTCTATTGCTATTCTAGCAATTCTAATAATTACATTAAATTTATATTCGCATTTCTGATAGAAATGTGAATATACATTTAATGTAATAATTATTGAACTCTAACTTTTAATAAGATGCAGTGGAAAAACTTCCTCTGCAAATTACAAAGTTCTATAGTTCTACAAAGTTCTATGGTACTACAAAGTTCTATAGTTCTACAAAGTTCTATAGTTCTACAAAGTTCTATAGTTCTACAATGTTCTATAGTTCTACAATGTTCTATAGTTCTACAAAGTTCTATAGTTCTACAGAGTTCTATAGTTCTACAATGTTCTATAGTTCTACAATGTTCTATAGTTCTGCAAAGTTTTATAATTCTACAAAGTTCTATGGTTCTACAATGTTCTATAGTTCTACAAAGTTATAATAGTTCTACAAAGTTCTATAGTTCTACAATGTTCTATAGTTCTACAAAGTTCTATAGTTCTACAAAGTGCTATAGTTCTACAAAGTTCTATAGTTCTACAAAGTTCTATAGTTCTACAAAGTTCTATAGTTCTACAAAGTTCTATAGCTCTACAAAGTTCTATAGTTCCATACTGAAATGTTGCGGGAAGTAAGAAGAGAACTGTTTTGTCTCAAGCTCGCAAGTATTCTTTATTTAAACTAAAACTTATTCTATCACAATTGTTTTATTACAAACATTCTGTATCTAGCAGCATAACTGACCGAAGGAGTAACTGGGTGCATAATAATCTCAATGATAGCAGCATTTAATTATAATTGTCTGAATTAGATTGTGAAGGAAATTTATCTGCAGTAATTAGCGTTAAGTGTAACATTATGACTGGTTATCAGCTACTCGTTACTCAGCATTGTAAAGCGTATTTGGTTGATACACGTTCAGGCGTAGAAGTCCAGTGTCGGCTCGGAGGAAGAAAGCGCAGAGAAATCTGAAGCAGAATGTCTTCGGAAGCGTCAATTCTTTCTCCTACAACAAATCATGTGATCCCAGTCTGGATCCGTCGGCCAATCGGATCATCTCTTTCGGGAATACACCGTCGTACCGGTCAGTGAATCAACTTTGATTTTTGTCACTGTACTAGTCACTATTTGACTTGGCTTGTAGTGTTACTGTTTTACTGTAGTAAATGGTAATTTATCATGACTGAATGACTAGAATTGCGTTTTTGATTCAGTAGTTGAGAATGTTATTTTGAGATTGTAAATTTGGATTTGAATATGAAAGCGGTGCAACATGTGCTGACATGCATGCCACGTGTTCACTCAACTGTTCTGCCTTCCGATTTAATCAGTTTGTACTTGTTTGTAAATGAACTTGAGTGAATCATTGGTTGTGTGCATTGCAGAGCTGACAAGATCAAGAAAGCGTTGCGCGGCCAGGTGGCCAGCGAGACGGAGAGTGAACACAGTCGTGGAGATCGGAACAGTGCCGAGGTCAAGGCTGCGGCACAGGCTTTGTCCTCCGTCAAGAACCCAGAAAGAGGTATTCTCAAGAAGTATCCGCGCGGTGACAAGCGACGATCGAAAGAAGAGTTACAACGGCTCAATGCGGCGCCTAGCAGGCCTGGAGAGAATGGGTCGGCTAAGATTGTCGTCCAGGTAGAACAAGACGCAGCGAATACGGCCAAGGAAGCACCTGCTGACCTGAGGACTGACGACGATGTTGCGCTTGACTCGACTGAAGCGATGATTAGCCGGAAGGGCGAAGGAGGAATTGTTCTTGCTTCCATTGAAGACGACGACGATAGTTCTTGTTCTTGTTCTTGTGATGAAGAGGACGAAGAGGAAGAAGACAACTCTTCTCAGAAGCGAGGAGACGACAGGCACACCCAGACGGACGTTGACCCGAAGCCAACGGCGGGCGATAAAGGCGTTCACGGCGGTAGTGAGGGAAAGATGTCGCTGCTCAGGGATCTTCAGCGTCAGATGGACGCACAGTTCCTGCCCACGTTACAGCAGGTAAGTTCGAAGCCAGGCGGCGCTAATCCATCTCCAACTCACTCAGATGATCGGAGTGAGACGGAGGCCGACAGGTGTCTTCCGCCGGATAGCTTCTACCGTCAGACTGACTCGGAACCTCGGGCTTCATCGTCGTCAGATTCAAAGAGCGGCAGCGCGGTTGCACCAGTGCCTGTTAGTGCACGGAACGAAGAGAGTAATCGGGCTGCACCAAACTCTACTGAACTATCGCGCAGACGTTTCTTTGAGGCCGGACCAGGCTCGACTCCTTCAGGTGCTGCTGCTATTGGGACCACAGGGGCTTTCAGTCCGATCCAGCGACTCGGTCCAACATCCTTGGGTCCATCGCCTGGCAGTGGAGGTCTGCAGATCTACAGTCCACCGGGACCAACAAGGACTGATCCTGTACGGTTTACCACCACACCCATCTCTTCACACAATCGGTCTCAGCCTTGGCCGACGCGTGATCTACCTGCCCCTCAACCAATCAGGGCGGGACCTGCGCTGTCCAGCCCTTCATCACACCCTCGGGGTGATGCGCCGCCTTTGACTGCCCCCAAACCCCTTGCCACCCACCCCGCACATGTTTTCTCGCCCCTCGAACGATCGAGTGAGGCAACCGTGCCTTATAGAGGAAATGTTAAATATTCGTCTGATAATAATACGAAGCCTAGCCGGAGCCATGCGCCGTCGGCTTCTGGTTCTGAACGGTTCACATCGCCCGGCTCACTTTCAGTTTTCTCCCCGCCTTCGACTCGTTCTGCATGTCATGCACCTTCTGGTGAAGGGAATTACAGTGATCGAGGGGGTGGCTCAAACACCTCTGATGAAGCTGTCGTGGTGCGTGAAATCCCTAAGAACAAGTCGTTTGAGATGAAGTTTATTCCGGACTCGCGGGGGGCATACACGAAAGCCCCAGGGTCGCCCGGGTCACCGGAAGATATTGATGTTTAGTGGTAACATCAATTACTTCCCCGGTTATAATACTTTATATTGTATGGATTGAAAATGATAGATATTATAAATACTAATCAAAAGTGATTCAAGTAATTCTTTCTTCATTATTCACATGCAATGTAGAACAGTTGTCGAGTCGTATTGTTGCAGTATTAATGCGTGTGCTATCAGACCAGTGAGTTGTATTGAGGGTTGCCAAGTAGTGTTTAATTCTTTGTAGTAGATCTATTGCTGTGGTTGAAGCGAACTCACTGCCTTCTATGAATGTTTGTGTCAAGATTTGTACTGTGTCATATCGTTGTAGACATGTCATGAGCAATTACACATCTTTGCCAAATGGAACCCCATCAGTACATCGCATGTATTGTGATTTCTAGCCAATTGACAAGGTTCCAGGGAGGTATTGCAACACTGCATAAGGCTGACTGTGCCGCTATTTGATTGGCTGACTTCATACGGCACTGATCGTATACAAAAACAACAGCTACCTAATTGTCATTGTGCAGAATTGCGGCAGTAGAGTTAGCAGCAGTGTTGGGTTGACTGCAGTGCACGTTATACCAGTGAAGCGTGAGTGTATGTATTGGCAAATGTATTGAAGTTCATTGTAGGCGTGATTACTTGTTTAAGAATTATAATCAAAATCGTGCTCAAGGTCGATTGTTTAAACCATGTACGTAATCAAGGTTTGAACATGTGTTGTTTTTGTGAAAGAATCTTACATGACATGTAAAACAGGACATGTTTATGACAAATTGTGTAAAGTTGTCTGAGTTGCTTATGTGATGTGGACATTTGCTTAAACTTCCTCGATCGTATTTTGATGGAGAATAAGTAGTACTAGTGGAAGGAGCAAAAGTAACGTTCTCAGAATGTTTTGACAAATCTTACTGATTTAACTTCTAGTGAACCTAGGAGGCACATATCAGGGGCATGGTGAAAAAGACCTACCTTTTTATTAAACGTTATGACGTATAATAGATACTGTGTTTGTTTGACACTGTGTAACTTGCCCTTGAAGTCCTTGGACTATATGTCACGTAAATAAGTTTCGTGTAATAATAATAATAATGTGGGGGGGGAGATTGGTAAATTTTAAAAAGTTTTTGGTGTGCCGCTACCCTTTCTCGTGCGCTTCAAAAAAATTTGGTGCTACAAATTGGATTTAAAGATTTTTTTCTCAAAAAAAAATTAGATCCATTAATTTTTTTAACCTATTTTTTATTTTTTTGCGAAATTTTATCGCTAACAAATATCGAAGACCTTAGCTGACCTGTACGCCACGACAAATAGCTGATTAATAGTACGGTTAGAGATTGGTAGCGCTGACTGCTGGAGTTTGAGTCTGATACATGACTCTGAGTTTGAGTCTGATACATGACTCTGAGTTTGAGTCTGATACATGACTCTGAGTTTGAGTCTGGTTTGAGGGCAGCAAGTCAATTGACTTTTGAGTATTTTTATATTATTTAGCCTCTGTTGCTGTATCTGGTTCCTTGCCATGCGTTATTGTACAAGAGAGAATATTCTGTTCTATAAGTTCTGTGCCAGGTATTCAGGTTACTAACTTTGTATGAAACACATTACACATACAAGTGTGCTGTCTATTACGACATCTGTCTGTCTGTCTGTCTCTTTGTGCAGTTATGCCTGGGTATGTGCTGTCTATACTGTGTATGCTTGAGTATGTGTTGTGGTGTATGCCTAGATTTATGCCAAATGTGTTTGTGAGTATGTGATTAAAATACTGGCTTATGTGTATATTTTTGTATAATCAAAGAAAGAAAGGGAATCGCCTGTCTTCCAGTGCTTGTGTATTCTTATCATATTTGCCTTATTGACTGTATTTACTTTTCAGTGCGTTTTATTAAATAATTTTAGCATATATATTTATATACGGTAGATATTTTCAGTAGGTACAGTTGTATTCAGTATTAACTATCATCTAGCTACAAGTATTTACTATTGGGACTCGTTGTGGACCAATGACATGACAGTCATGACATGACATGACAGTCATTACATGACATGACAGTCTTGACATGACATGACATTCATGACATGACATGACACTGTCATGTCATGTCAAGACTGTCATGTCATGTCAAGATTGTCACAGTCTTGACATGTCATGACATGCCATGACAGTCTTGACATGACATGACATGACGTCTTGACATGACATGACTATCTTGACATGACATGACATTCATGACAGTCTTGACATTTGAGAAATCCTCCTCTATCTATCAGTGTTCAGAGCTTGACTTCTAGTCTCTTTTGTCAATAGGTACAGTGTTATTGTCAGGAAGGGCATCCAGCTTTAACTCGATATTTAATTCAAAATGTGGAAAAGCTTTCTGCAGTGTGTGGTTCATGATTATGAACGAGTTTAGTCTCTTGGTTACCGTTGCCAGGCAACTTTTGATGCACTTGTTGTGATGATGATAATGATGACAGTGTGTAGACTTAAGAAAATAATTCGATTACGTGTCTATGTACAGTTGTATGAATGTGATTAGGGAAGCAGATAACTGCAAGGTAAGGTTGAATAAATTATTATAAATATCGAAACAAACTGTAGGTACGTTCATAACATATTTGCATAATTATCCTTCAATTATGCAAAACGTTCAGCTGCCTCTCTTTGTCCCGCTCGCTGTCTCTCTTCTTTCCTCTGCGTCTCTCTCTCTCTCTCTCTCTCTCTCTTTCTCTCTCTCTC
>JAQFYQ010001283.1:0-13664 GCA_034694885.1 Buchholzia appendiculata | reverse complement strand
GAGTTTACACACCTCTGATCAGCCTAGGTGCCCTCTGAACTTTGCCCAAGTAGGCATACTCAATTGTCAAAGGTTGCAGCGATTTGGAAGTTCATTGGAAGCATCGTGCTGTCGGGGAGTCGAACCTCGACGGATCTGTACTGCTAACTTCTTAGCGCTGAACTCTAACCACTCGGCCACGCAGCCGGACACGTTTTGTAACTACTCGAAATAGCGTTGCCTTTGTGATATCATATTATGACCTGGGCTTGGGTGATGTTTGACCATTGTATTTTGAATTTTTGTTAGCTTAGTTTATTTTACTAACTTGTTGTTCACCGGCCTCTTGAACTTCATTTTCACCGCATTCATTTTCAGACTTCTTAATCCAGTATTTTTAGCATTCATCTTATGTGCTTACAGTGTTTATCTCCGTCGACCTTTTGGATATCAATCACTCGTTTGCTTGGGTTTGCTACTTTTGATAATCATTCAGACAGCTTGAAACTTAATTACAATAAAACAAACGTACAATAAATAGAAATAAAATTCAAATTAAGAAATGCGTCTGAAGTACGAAAAAAAGAAGCTGCCCGTCTACCGGTGCTCATCTGGCCTAGTGGATCGGTGGGGAAGTCAAGAGCAGCCAATACGTAAGACAAGTGATCATCGCAAGGACCTGTCTTTGGGCAAAACACCATCATAATCTTAAGTGGAAACAAAATTATGAAGAAATTCTTGTTTGAAAGTACAAATGTATGCATTATTTATTCTTTGGGCTTCATGAAGTCAAATTGAACTTAAGAACACTTATGATTAAGAGATTAATTAATGATTAAGCTTACGTTAAGCAAACAACTAGTACAATTCTGATTCCTAAACGCGTGCTGAACTAACATGTTAAGCTCGTATTTTCAAGCTGCACACCGTTCTTTAAGGCGGACATGAAAATTCCGATTTACCTTAATTTAGTATATAACCCTTATCCATTAAAAAATACTATCAGCTTATTCGCTGGGTGGCGACAAAGTAATAATATTGTGAAGATATAGTTATTTATTTATTATTTATTTATATATGCTTTACAACGACAGAGCATTCAGTCATAATTCAATCTGATGCTTCATACCTTTGTATTATTATTTTCATTGTGTGTATTTGTTATTAGTAGTGGTTATGTTGGTTCTGTCTTTCTGATGAACAAACCTATAAATATCGGAACGCATTTGAAAACTTCTATGGCTGTTCGCCTTTCTAAAGGATGTTATGCGGAAGGGTTACGACCTCACATTTTAATAATTGAATATATCTATGATTTCACATCGCATTTGGCAATGTTAAAACAGTTCAATAATGCATTTGCTTTTCCTCTGAAGTGATTCTGCACGGGTGCATTTTGCACCAACACGGATGTGCTCTGAAAAATGGTTTAGGAAGCTATTCCGTAGGAAGCGTGATGCGGCGACCGAGTTCACCGGTGAAACCGTGAAACTCAGATCTTTGAAATTCCTCTGACACATTAATTCATTAACCGCAACAGGCAAATAAATAATATCATTTGCAAAGTGTATCTTCTGTTTCTGCGAACCACCACCAATAGGCTGCTGATGGTTATACGGTAATTCGATTCTGCAGTTACATCAAGTTTGTTACCCTAAATAGGATGAACATACTGAGATGCTGGCCTAAGTCCAAATTATTTTGCTGATGTAACCGAAATGTAAACTATTAAGATGTTAACTTATGAACTGCTGATTTGTTGGCCTAATTAAAACCATTGTTTAATGGTTAAGTTAAAACTATTCACATGCTGGTCTCAGTGCAAATTGTTGACTTGTTAGTAAAAATTCAAACTTTGATTGGCTGTCGTACGAACAAGTTATTAATCTGTTTGCCTAAGTGCAAAGGTCCACTGCAAACTGTTAAGCAGAGAACTGCAAGTACAGTTTATTAAGCTGCTTGATGTAGATGATTTAATTAAATTAACAATACAGTAAATTGTACAAGATGTTTAAACTGACTCAGTAATCTAGACTCTTAAAGTCTGATAGCTTGCTATTATTTCATTGTTCGGTTGTTTAATAAAAGAGTTTTGAGTCATACAGTAAATTGAAGTTTGTTAGACATTTTCGAGTATTTTCATTTCTATGTATATTTTAGAAATCAATTGAAAAAATAAGCATAAATTGAAATGTGCTCATCACTGGTCCAATAATAAAAACCATGACGTCAACAACGCCATGTCCAATCATGCGTAGCGTACTCTACAAGGATTTGAATACATATTCGGTTCACAACATATTATTTTTGCTCAGGCCAGTTCAAAAATGAACATTTTTCCATACCATTATATTGTTTCTTATTCCGCTCTTCAATTTCCTGTCATAGATGACTGATGTCTCAGCTCTAGTTTGAACTACGATTACATTCATATATTCACGCAGCTATATGCCTGTTTTTTTCTTTACTCCGTTAAAACGACGCTAAGAAACAATTATATTAATAACGAGAAAATGCAAAATTCGTTAAAAATTCTAAACACGTCAATCGTGACAGTATGCTCACTGCTCATGCCAATAAACGGTAACCTCCCATAATCAAAATCCAAAGAAACCTTGTACCATTTATACTCATCGACATAATAGACTATATAAAGAATTTCTGTCACACGCTATTGGAAATAAATTCCATGTGAATATGTTTGTTGTACGCTAAGAAACGATTTTTTTCCGTCAAATGAGCATTTGAAAAAAAAACATAGTTTTCAACAAACATATTTTCTATGACGAAGTCATAATACGTCCAGTGGTGAAGAGAGCACCTTAGTACGTTACTTTGACTACTGCAAAACAGAACCGGTATTGTTATATTTTAAGAATTTATATGTGTAGAGTTAGAATCATATTATGTTAGATTTCAGTACCCCACAATTTCTGCAACAAATTCATCTTAAAATTATGCAGAAGAAGCCCAACAAACGATTTTTAAACTGACGTGTTTTTTGGAAACTTTCAAACCATTTCTGATTTTGCTTTGAATTTTCATGATCAATTCACGAGGTTGTTTGATCCGGAAAGCAAAAAAAGTTATTTTTCTTTCATTCTGATATATTGAATTCAACTCCCAGATTCCGTGTCATTATTGACTGAAGTCTGGAAGATGATTTAATTCACTACTATATATTATATGCAAAGCTATCTTCTGTTGTAGATGAGATATGAAAAGACCGTTTACAACAAGCCCCCTTCCAAGCACGAGTAAAACGTTATACCCAAACCAAGAATCGAACCCGGATCTCCTGCATGACAGACAGGCGCGCTATCTGTTACACCACCCGGGGCTTTCCGTTCTATTCGTTCTTGAAAGTCATACTTATCGTAAACGCATTCATCAACACCACTACCCTGCAAGGCAGCGTACAGACACGAGTGAGTCGTACTATGAACTCCCTAGTTCTAACCGTCTCGAAACGTACCACCACATCACTCCGCCTATATCAGATTGATGTACATCGGTGCATATGATCGTAAAATTTTACTACGTATTTAGTAAACATTCAGTGCAATAAATGCAGTCACATTTCAACACAGAACAAATCATAATCGAAGCGTGAACATGCGATTAGTACTCATCATGTAGATTGGACAATTTAGTAAACACTGACAAACTGCAAACTACAAAACAATGGATTTCCTGGAATATAAAACAATCAATGGCGGATATTCAGTATTACGGCCAAACATTTTTCTAGGCCACTGAGAAACTAAGATATAAGATTATATTATGTACTACTCGAATCGGCGTGACGTCATGCGGAATAATTCACGAAGTAATTCGGTATGACTCAAAGCGGTATGCCGTCGTCTTCATCTTAGTGTGATTTTTATATGAGTGCCATAATTATGTTCCGTTGTTCATTAAATCTATTCCTAATAATTGTTCATTAATTAAATGAATTAAAACATGTATCAAATATTGAATGATTAAGTATCAAATATGTGCAATATGTGATGCTGATGCAGTGTAAGACATGTCATTTGTTGATTACAATGTGCGTTGTTCATTGTTTAACGTTTCTTGATATAAGCGACCAATGCTGGTTTTATTTCTTCACTGCTTCGCTCTTCTTCAGTCCATGTATTGAATTCTTCGTCGATGTCTTCGACGCAACTTCTACAAGTAATAAAAAACAGTACTGAACTCATGATAATCAATCTGAAGTTGACAAAATAAAAAATACTTTATTGACTAACAAAAGTTTGATATACTATCTAAGTGCAATGTGATCAGAAATAGTTCAAAGCAAGATCAGAATGATGGCTACCGCTGAGAAATCTATGTTTTAATTTTGTTTCCAAAATATTTACTGTAAAAGGTCCACTTATAGAGTGTATTTACAGTCAGCATAGGTTTCATAGATTCAAACCGAACGCATAAACTTATACAATAGCATAATTAGACTATCTGTCAACACATACAAGAAAGCTATTACTGAAGAGCAACAGGTTCAGGTTCCGAGTAAAAAATACAAGATATCGCAACATAATAAGCTAGACTCATGGAATTAATGCAACCCTACAATGACAGGAACAGGCGTAAGCTATGATGGCCACATGACCTACCTATCAACTACAGGCGGCCGGTGACACCGGGTGACCGGTGTGACATCGGTGTACACCGGCCATGGGTCAACAGGTTGACGTTACGAACCGATGTGAATCGATATCGCGACAGTCAACATAAGAAATCTAACATCAAGAAAAGAGTAAGAATGTCAGCCCTGGGTATAAAAATATGCACAAAAAATTAAATCTGACAAAGCTGGTCCCAACTCCATTTGAAAAAGAGTATAAAATGAATATGTTAATTATGTTATCAATTTTTGTTTTATTATTATATTTGCAAACGATTATTTAATCTCTGGGGGTCAAGCGTCCGGGGGGTCAATCATCCAGGGAGCAATCGTCCGGTCAATAGACCGGGGTTCAGTCGTCTGGGGTCAATCGTCCGGGATTAAAATTGTTATGCTTTTTAGTGGATTTTTCCTTAACTTTTCAATGTTTTGTATTTTGTTACTATTTAATCGAGCATTCCTTGAATTCTCAGTAAATAGATTTTATGCAACTCATTGGCAATAAATTCACAGTAAATAATATAAACTATTCAATATAATTAGATTTAATCGGTAGAAATAAAATAATTATGAGTTCGCTGAAATAAAATCAGTCGGTCATCAAACATCTGATCTGTTATAAAATTTTCCATGAGCTAATTTCAGGCACATCTTTAAGATATGGACTTTCCTTGGGTGATGATGCATTACATAACACCAGAGGTCTTATCCTAAAGCTCGTATTGCAAAGCTACGCATTGTAGAGTTGACTCCAGACTTTTGGGGCTCTAGGGCTGTCAACCCCTGGAATGCACTTTCGTACGAACTTGTTACTGCTAACAGTGCTGGTGTTTTTAAGAAAGGGTGGACTGATTTTAAGCTTATCAGTTTTATAAAGCTACATTTTGATGTCAGTATCACTGATATATAGTGTGATATATGATTGGTTTTTATTTGTACATTGTATTTTCGTTTTTTATGTTTTTATTTAATATTAGTGTGAAGGGCTACATTAAGTGCTTATCTAACCTTGTAGTCCTTAACCTGGCGCATTGATCTGCGTGATTGTATATTGATCGTGTCGTCAAATTGAAATAAATAAATAAATACATAAATCATGAATGCCATTTACGCGCCAATTAGGTTACTCTCTTGGCTAAGTCAACATGTCTGCATGCGTGCCAGACATGGTCCTGACAGCCCTTGCAATGCGTGCCTTCAATCTCGGTATCGCTTTTTGCCGAGATGGACGACTCCAATGACAGCTTTGAGGTAGGATTCATTGTACGCCTGACAGTCGCTTTCGATACCGGCTATGAACACCCACATCGATGGGTTTTGGCAACTGAACAGCGATGTCAAACGGTGATGCCAGCCTTCAACGAATTAACTTTCCCTCATACAAGTGACTTACCGTGATTTTTTATGTAATGTCGAAAATAATTATACTTCAGAATATGAATTGTCCGGATATGAATCGTCCGGGTATGAATCATCCGGATATGAATCATCCGGCTACATATATATTAGTTCATATGAAGCCTACTTTTGCACTAAATTTATGGCCATTAATAGGACGTGCAAGTGAGGTCAGATTTGTCCAGAATTGTTTTTTATCTTATAAGTGAGACGTAAATTTAAGGAGTATATAAATGGCGAATTTGTGCACTCCTTCGTAAAAGTAGTGAAGCAAATTTAAAAAAAACCACCAAACTGATTGAGGAACAGTTGACATATAACGATTGATTGATTGATTGATTGATTAATTGATTGAGTCGACATTAACGGTTGAAATTAGCGAGATAACTTCTGAAGAAAATGTTGTTAAACAATCAAATTTTGACACATAATTGTTTGAAAACCATTTTAACAGTCACCAAATTCGGCGATATTGTAAAATTGTGAAATGCCGTCATATATAGAAATCATAGGGACAATGCAATGAATGCCTCCTAGTCAAATCTAAATTTAACAACAAATATCTTCAACTATTTAGAACATGGCCTCTTCTTTTGACCAACTATGTATAAAGCAGTTGTAAAATAAAACCACGATTTACAAACCTGAGTGTGTCCAGCATTTATAATTCTAGTTATTCTCACCACCGCATTTACCGCAGGTCAGTAGAATGAGAAGCTGTTGACGAAACCGATCTCCGGACAGAACGTAGAAGAAAAAGTTGGCGCAGTAGTTCCACGGAGTGACGACTTGCTGCGTGAAAGTGTTGAACTCCGCGATGCTGACATTGTAAAGGAAGGTGTTGACGAGTATATATGATATCAATTTCGGAGTCGTGATTAAAAGGGAAAACGTAGAAGCGGTAACCAACATTACAGTCGTCGAGTTGCTTTTCTTTTTCTTTATCGTCGCAGTTGTGTGAATCGGTTGAGAGCCCATGAGCTTCGCACGCTTTACTCTCTCCTTTGCAATGGTTACAATGATGACAGTATTCAACACTGCGATTGTGACGTAGGGGATAAGCTGGCCGATACCGTAGTTGATTACTAATCTGAGTTTCACCAATAACTCTCTATTGATATCGGTGCAGACATTAAATATGTTTGTATAGAAAATTACGAGCAGATAGATATGAAATAAATGAGAAATTACAATGATGAAGAATATTGCGATCAAGATGCGTCGACTGGTGAACATGGTCTTGACGCGCATTGGCCAGCGCACACAGACGAATCTTTCAAACGTGAACATCAGTACGAGATAAGCTGAACTCACTTGACAACCACCTTCGATCCAGTTTACCACTTTACACCCGACAGTGTAACCAGACTTTAGTGAAAAGTTAAACAGCCATAATGTTAATTGGTCAAAGGACTGTACCAATGCGAATGTATCTACAATTGATATTGCCACAAAGACGGCCATTATTCGCTCGTTTTTCCTGTAAAGCATGGCAAAGATGACCATACTGAGACCGTTCGTTATCAGAGAGAAGATAGCGACTCTCTTTGCATTGATATAATACATATCATTCGTAAAAGATCGAAAAGTGTACACACGTGGTCCGACCGTTGGTGACGTTGCAGCCTTCAAAGTTATTGTCGCATTAGTCGTTTGTTTTTCTACGGCAATCCAATCGTTAGGCCGATGTGATGCATTGGAAAATGCTGTTTCGTTTGAATTTTCGTTAGTGTTCATTTTATCCTGATTGAGCATGGTTCCATTTGCTACATTTAGAGTGGTTTCATTTAAGGGAAATATCGTTTTAGAGAAGAATATAAGTTCTCGATAGGAGTCATGTTCATTTTGACCATCAAACTCAGTGAATAATTGTTTATCTTGCTGCTCGAATGCAGTGTCTAAATTAGTATCGTTCCTGGTTTGAAGTTTGGCCACATCATTCAGTCTATACAAAATTTGTGCTGAAAATGTACTTTTGAAATCGAACAGTTCAACTCCAATATTGGAATTATTTCTGCTCTTTTTTCCAATAATAATTGAAAACACATCCTCAACGGAGGAAGTTGTGTTTTCAGTGGAAACACTAGCGTCGTATTTAGAACCCGAAGCAGTCACTTTATCGCTATTGCCGTTATCTTCACTTTCTGTTGCGAAGTTAAGCATTTCCCATCCAATATTCATATCATTTCGACTTTGGATCTCAGAATTATAGTCACTTTCATGAACCTGACTGATTGCGGATGTTGAGTATGCATAGGATTTAATAATGTTCTCCAGTGTTGTGTTGCTCAACTCAGAGTTCGTCACGTTGCCATGGTCACTAGTTAGTGCTAGGACCTTCGCTGTTGTCGAACCTAAGACAATAATAATTTCATTAAACAATGACACGTTATAATTCAATTCTTAATTCAAGCGATACTTGAAGGATATTATGGTGATTCAATTATATATGTGTTTAGCTACAGATGCAGCTTTGCCAAAGTAGGGTTTCAAATGCTTTCACATAATATATTAGAATACTTATACGCAAGAATGAATTTGCTTCCAAAATGTGCATTTATTTTTAGTTGTGATTCAGACTTTCTAATTGCATAACGACAGCAGTGATCGAACTGTTAAAATATATGCTGTGCTATGCACTAAAATTAATAACGAGGTATTAATGAGACGTTTTTGCTATAGTTTAGCACCTAGATTTAGTAAACACACATTGCTACTAGGTTTGATATCTGTTGTGATGACAGAGCTTCCTTACTCTGATCGCTATATGAAAATGTTAATATGATGATAATACTCTGCAAGAAGGCAGGTCCTGGCGATGATTGCCTGTCCAACATATTACTAAGCTGGCCTTTTAACACAAATACTATAAACTAAATGAGCAAGGGTGGGCTGGCAGAGATCCACACCGTTCTGGCAATGGAGTTAACCTTTTTCCCAGGTTTGCAACTGAACACTATAGCATCCCGCATCGGGGAATCTAACTCTCAACGAATCCCGGTCTTTTTAACTGGGGCCATTTTAACAGGTGCCATTTCAATGGGGACATTCTAACGGCTGGACATTTTAACCGCTGCCTTTTCAACGGCTGCCTTTTAAACGGGTGGCTATTTGAACGGCTGATATTTCAAAAGGTGCGTGAGCACTATTCGCCGTATCATTGCCATTATGTTTGGTCGTTGAAGGTTGATAATTGCTCATGATTAGTTTAATTCAAGAAGGATCATACATTGTCAGTGAAGCCGTTGTAGGGTAATAGAGGTCGACCGGAGTGCGTCATAGACAATCATACCGGTCGACAATTTCACTGACTGTCATCATAATGGGTGCGTGTAGTGACCGTCGTCAACGTGGGTATGCCGCCACGTATACCCCAGCCATGTTCCCACCCGATAGATAGAACCAGTATGCAGTAGGTGTGGATGGAGTGTCTCTCACTACGAATGCCTTTAAAGGATGGCACCACGGCCTCCAATCACTGTTCCTCTGCGATACTCTACTATCTGGACATTTCTAACCGGTCTAAAGATGGATATACCGAAACAAAGGACGGTTTTCCTTCTCAGTGTAACTCGTCTTATAAGTTCTACCAAGAGGAAATATCGTCTGCTGAATGAACGTGTGACAATAGCTGCTGTTGCTTACGGTCGGGTTGAAATTATTTTGTATACATTTTCGTTACTAGTCGTTACCTTTTTTTAGTGATTGTATAATAATATTTGGACATGAAATTTACTTTGTCGTTATTAGTCGCTATGTTTAGTACAGTATAATCTTGTTATAATTTTGTTGACATTAAAAATTTATCGGCACTCGTTAAAGTGACACCCGTTAAAATGGCACCCATTAAAAATACATCCGTTGAAAAGTCACCCGTTAAAGAGACACCCGTTAAAATGTCCAGCCGTTAGAATGTCCCCGTTGAAATTGCACCCGTTAAATGGCACCCGTTGAAATGGCACTCGTTAAAATGGCACCCGTTAAAAAGACCGGATACCCTCTCAACACTTGTACTGTGAGTTGAGAACGTTGCCGACTAATCTATCCGATTTTACGGACAATATATCGCATAATAGATTGGCTATTATTAATAGTCAAGCCATGACGATATTGTGAAAGGTAAATTATTAGTGATTGTAATCAACTAGCAGCGGGCATTTAATCATACCTGTAGTTTCCGGTGCTTTGTCCTCTATGACGTCACTCGTGCAGCAGACACGGCCGAAGAAAGTTATTAACAGCGTGACGTCACGGAGAATACACTGCTGCGCTTGTTTCCTCCTCATCTCTGTCGTCACTCTCAGCGATGTACTTCCGTTAACTGATTCTCAACTCTTGATATTTGCCTCTAGGATGGTGCCTTTAGTCTGATAATATTTATATTACAATTAGATACTGTAATTACAAGACACAGCAAACCGAGTCACTGTTTAATCTCCTTTCATTGGAATCCAAACTAAGTAAAATGCTAGAGTGGGATTAGGCTAAATTAGGCATTTGTGCACAATTTGGAGATAGTGTAAGGACTTTTGTAATTCTTATTAGTATACGCACATTAGATCGAGTGTTTAATCAAAATTAGTACTGTTTTCTACAAATTTTCAAAATGATTTTTCACAGTAACTCGCGTCTATTTTGCACTTAGATGATATCCTTGTTTTTGAAGATCCCAATAATCACTCTGCCAATTGGATCATTCGTCATAAGGTTTGACTCATAGACTTTTGATAACAGAACTTTTGGTTATTTGGACCATTGATCATAGGCATTGTAGATCATGGTTGGGACCTTCGGTCAAAAGGGACTGTTGGTCATAGACACGCAGCCTTGTTTGATATCTAAGCATAATTCACTTCATTGATATTCTTATTTTACAAGCACTTTCTTATCATAAAGTGTATTTAGTATTTATTGCTGTTGTATTTAGTATTTATATTGCAGTTAGTTTTCTTTATTTGTTTGCCAGCTGTTTGACAAAATGCGTCTACATAAATCCAGAGGTCAAATCTGCGGTCGGCGTCGTTTGCTTCAATATTAAGTACTCCAGCAAACCTGGCGACATTATTGTATGGGGACATTATATACTGGCGACATTATTGTATCGAGACATTATATCCTGGCGACATTATTGCATGGGGACATTTTTGTACGGGGCCATTCTGCCCCTGGGACATTGTTGGTGGCGACATTATGTCGGGGCACGGTTACAAATAGTAGCTGAACTTGAGAACAATATTTAACTTTCTTACGCGGCTATTTGTTATATTTTGCTTGCACTTAGAACATTTAATAGCATGGCAATGGCGCAGACTGAGATACAAGAATTAGCTTAAAAAATTTAACATGATTATTGACATTATATCTGATTTACAAATAATTTCATTAATTCTCCTGCCGTTGCGCCACCAAAGTCCTGTCAATGTTTACTTTGACACATAGACCAGTATTCAACTAGTGTTTTTGTATTATAATACAAAAACACTAGTTGAATACTTGTAAGACTATTAATAACTATTAATTGTCTTACAAGCAGCGGTTTTACGACCGTATACAAATAGTCAAAGGGTCAATAACCAAAGTATCCTTGACTAATCAATTCTACATCGCTACACCATATTGACTTTACGTTAAACTCGAATTTGAAAGTAAAATTGATCGTAAATGTGTGCACCTTTTGTGCATCTCTGCTGTGCTAGAGCCGTACTACCGATGCAAGCGATACTTAGAACACAACAGTTATAAACTTCTCACTACGCACCATCATATTAGCTATTCCAAGAAAGAATACAACTGTTGAACATCAACGAGAATTGTCCGCTGGGATAAAAAGCTGTACGATGTTTCGACCAGGTGCTGATAATCTGAACCTCAGTAGTCAACAAAAAACTTTCATCTGTCTATCAGCAAACGGCTGAGAATAGTTATTTATGCGAGAATAAATATAATTGGCCATGCGGATAAATTTTCATAAACATAGGATTTGACTCCGCTCATTTACAGCACTTGGTATCGATCTATTTGCGACTAGGCGTCGAACAATTAAGAACACTCTATTTATCATTAAAACAATATAACGGTAGGAAAACTGTTACATACTCAGTACGCCAATATTTTTATCCCCTTTCACAAATTTCTATAATTCGGCTAGTTATTGATAATCTACTTACATTTTGGTCAACATGTAGAAGATAATTTTGAAAATACAATTCCACAATAATGTTCCACAATTCTATGAAACAATATAAATCTGTCTAAATCTTTTGTGATTACTGCGAAAAATTAGTAAAATTCATCATAGTCAACAAAGGTAATATATACGGCATATCGGTCAACGATTTTCCCCTTTAAAACTCATAATAACTGAATGCCAGCATGTTCTAGAATCCTGACTTTTACGCCAAAATAATCAGTTTCTGTATGACTTACCAATAAGTATTTGTAATTTCCACTAAAATGTTTACTTGATCTTGAGGGGTCAAGGGTCAGTTTAACGGCGAATTAAAAAGATAATGTTTTGGGTGTTTTTCTAAAATATCGAGCTACGAAGATTACAATCTGTACTTTCTGGAATATCACAGCTGAACAGTATGCGAATCATTTCAGAATAATTTGATGCAAAATTTGTCCAAATCGGACACAATTTCGTAAAAAAATTCAGAAGGAGCTACCACATTAGTTATATAACCGGCTGTTATCTCAGTGGTTGCGACATTTCACAAATGTAATTTGAATAATTATCTCGTTATTCTTCAATTACCGTTAGGATTGTGCATACAATATTTTCTAGAAAATTAGTGCAAATTAATTGTGGACTCCCAGAATGTTAAAATGGTTGGATAACATACCTTACCAGGATGATGCAATTTCGGGTTAAATGGACCGGGTGGCGTACATCATGTGTTCTTTATGATTAGACGATATTGTGAGACCATAGCAATTGTTTCAAAATAAGACTTTCAGGTCATCTGTTTCTGGGTCTATTGACCAATTTCAACGTTTTTTACATGA
Organism: Buchholzia appendiculata; assembly: GCA_034694885.1. Taxonomy (NCBI): domain Eukaryota; kingdom Metazoa; phylum Annelida; class Clitellata; order Enchytraeida; family Enchytraeidae; genus Buchholzia; species Buchholzia appendiculata. Next base: position 646 of record JAQFYQ010001283.1, on the reverse strand, counting down.
AATTATTTAAAATTGATTCGTGTGGGTTTATATTTTGCAGAAAGTAACAGTTTAAACTTCACCGTGTGAGCATGATTTATTTTGAGTTAAAAATGAAAAGTCACTGACCTATGCAGTATGTATTGTATAGCTATACGATTTTGACAATTTTTTTGACAATTTTGTCGCTAAATTTACTCAAATTTTTCGGATAATTAATTAATGTTTTGCATTAACTTCTGCTAGTTTGCGAAAAATTACATCCTATCCAAACCTGCAAAATTTTTGTTGGCAGATATATGACAAACTGGCGCAGTTATCGTAATGTTTAAAATTAGATAAAAATGCTAGCGCTTTTTTCCAGCATAACCATTATGAGTTTATTTATTCGATGATTTGTATTTCTTGCTTTATATTGGTAATTGATTTCATATCATTATTTACTATTTGAGCCAGTTTGTATAATGTTAATATTTTTTATCTTTAATAATTTAAGGTTGTCTTTTTTTCCACTTTTTTGTTCTTCAGTGCTTACACTGAGTGATAAATTTAGTGGCCATTTTTCTATTTACCTTTGCTTTAGAATAAATTATTAATAATTTATTAATAATTTAGACGCCTTTATTTTAGAATAACAGTTTATTGAATTTTAATTAAACATTTTATA
>JAQFYQ010001282.1:0-13672 GCA_034694885.1 Buchholzia appendiculata | reverse complement strand
TATCGACAAAGATTGCACAATGTTTGCCAATTAATTTTGTTACTGATAGTATAATCCTGACCTGGGAATTGATCCCGAATCCTTTAGAGAATTTTTTTAAACGAGTCAAATGCTTAATTGAGCAACCGGATGCTCTTTGTCAACTCTTTTTATGTTTCTCTTCTATTGTGTTTGTCACTGTTTCATGTCTGTACTATCCGTTTGGTGAATGAACTATGTAGTGTACCAGTACACAGTAAAATATATATTGACTTGTTTAGAATCTAAACTCGTTTTATCCCTGCGATCCATGTTGGAGTACTGTAGCGTATAGACCGTTATGAGAACGGATCTGTTGGACAGCTGACGACTTCAACAGTTGTTGAACATCCCGGTGCAAGAAGGTGTCAAGTGAAGCGTGACGGCAGACAGGGGCGATACCCGTGCAGCGGCATCTTGAGACAAATCGTACTAAAATACTGGGAGCAGGCAGGGGGCGTTGAAGTGGCGGGGCAGGGAGAAGGCCGGGGCGTTGAGACTCTGGAGGTAGGGAGAAGGCCGGGGCGTTGAGACTCTGGAGGCAGGGAGAAGGCCGGGGGGGCGTTGAGGAGCTTGGTCAGGAAGCGGGTCGGGCAGGCGCGGAGGCGCCGGGGGCGGGTCAAAACTTCACAGTCGTTGTCTGACCTGAGTCCAGTTAAAGTCGCGGTCAGCTCGTAATTGAACCAATTATGCTAATCGTAAAATATGACTCTCTTCCGCACTAGACCGTGTCGACACCCAAGCAGCAATGTAACCTATACGCTTGCAGAATCTTTGGGTAACTGAAAGTCTCGTCGAAGAGTCAATTTGTTAAAAGACATTTCGCCGAAAGACCAGTTCGCCAAAGAAACGTTTCGCCTAAAAGATGCTTATTTGAAAAGACATGTAGTTCGCGGAAAATACGTTTCACCGAAAAGAAGCTTCACCGAATACGACTCTATAAGGGTGATTCCCAAGAACTATAGGCTTTAGAATGATTGATAGGATGGAATGCGTAGAAATTGTTTCATTCGATGATGAGGAACCTTGAAATACAATTTACTATTTACTGAATTATCACCAGTTTGAACCAAAGAAGCAACGAGGAAGTTTTTTAATAGGGTGCTATACTTTTAATCATGCATTTTAATCAAGCAAATGTCAAGTAAAATGGCGAGCCATTATCGATCTGTGTGACGACTTCTGTAGACAAAATCTTATAATTTTATGGTTATGAAATCCGGTCTCTCAAACCGGTATACTCCATGTTTGTAAAGAATTTTATTGACAAATTTTATTAATTTTGAAAAGTATTCTGTTGACAAGTTTTATTCATTTTGACAAGTATTTTGTTGACAGGTTTTGCTTAATTTTTTCAAACTCAGAGACAATTCCATTTACAATATCAGATGTAGATTGTGGGCCTGAGATGTCACTTCCTGTACAATGTTGTGGCCTATACCTCAATCAATGGCTCCTCTTGACGCCTGTCAGGCTATAATCTTGGCGAGGTGTGCTCGAATGATTGACACACATTACGCTTCATTACGCTAAAATGATTGTGATCTAAATTGGAAATATCATTTTTTACACAAAGTAGTCTCGACGAAACTCTCCCTGTGATATAGCCCTTTCGGCAACTGTTCATTTCTTCGGCGATGACAGATTGACAATGTATTAGTATTTTAATAAAACGATTATTCATTTATCACTAGATCATGATGGTGTTTTATCTGATTTGATTCCGTGATATAATACTTCCAATAGTAATATATATATAATAGTTCCAACTGCTATTGTCTTCAGCTAACAATGTACTAAAACGGTGTGTAAACATAGTCAATTAATTATAATGAATCAACTTAGTGAAATGTGCTCCAGAAGCTTGTTGAAGTCTGTCCTTTAATAAGTGCCAGTGCCACGGGCATCTATTGTTGATGCAAGCAAACGGTGTTTAATTTTGAAATTCTGTCCGTTGTCAGACACAGTATAATATTTGTCGCTTTATTTTCGATATTGTGCTCTGTATTGTATTGTGCTCATTAAATAATTTCGACGTAACCTAAATTAGATTCACTTAAGAAGCGTTCATCATAAGAAAGGAATTTAAAACGCTATTTATTTAAACACATTTATGAACACAAACTGAATTTATTTCTTAATGCAACGTCTGAATGCATCTTCTGAATCGTTTTTCAACGTCTGAATGCAATGTCTGAATCGTTTTTACACTGATTGTGTTAGAAATTTCTTACATCTTAGTAAATTTCGTTTGCTAAAACAAATATGTTTTATAAAATATAACTTACAAAGACGAAATAAATTTCTGACACCATCAGCGTAAAAAACGGCATTCAGAAGATGCATTAAGAAATCAATTTAATTTGCGTTTACAAAACAAGTATGAGCATTCCACAGCAGCAATATTAAATAAAGGATTGGTGACAAAGATATTGCAGAGCATGCAATTGCGCACGCATGGGGAGGCCCTGGAGGCTTTTCTCCATATAATTTTTACTCCCCAAAATGAAAAATGTCCGATGAGGGAATGTTGTATTATGTTGAATGTTTGCCGACAAATTACTTTTCAAGCAATTAAATATTTCTACCCCAGTTTCATAAAAACAAAATCAATCCTCGGTGCGCCATTACCGGTATTTGTTCTAGCGTACTGCTCTAGCGTATACAACCTTTGTTAGTTGCAGCTCACAGATCACACAGTAATAGGATGACCCGACTAGGTCACGCCCTCATCAGCATCAACTCCACTCGCTGTGTGTGTGTGAGAGATATGATAGATTCCTGTGGCGGAAAGAGTGTTGCACATCGCTCGTTCTCCCAGGAATGCGGCCGTTTGTTACGAGAAGATGGGAACAAGAATACCGAACAAGAATGCAGAACACTAGTATACATCTATTCCAACGTGTTAAGCGTTCAGCACACGCACAGCGTAATCAATCAATCAATCAATCAATCAATCAATGAGGATCGGTCAGTCCGCAGAGAGAGGTTACCTCTCTGCCACCTGGCGGGAACTTGTTTCAATGTGAATCATTCTGAAGGGTACGCAACCCGTGGCGCTGAGAGTGGAGCTATGCAGTGGAGCTGCAGCAGCTGTTTTGCTCTTTCGAATCATTGTGTTTTGACTGGTACCGGTGCTAACCCGAAACCGAGGAACATCTTTAACGATGGAAGAGAAATTTGTGGTCAGGGCGGGGAGGGGGAGGGGGAAACGGTGGCATGCCAGCGCTTCGTTGTACAACATTGTTGCTTCTTGTACAATCCAATGTAAACATGCACGGCAGTGTACAGACTTGTACAAACCATGTAAACAGGTCGTGTTGCCATGTAAACAGATTTTGTTGCCATGCTAACTGCTGACGTTGATATATGTAAACAATTCGGGTCGCCATGTAAATAACTCTCGTCATTATGACAACAGCTCTTATAAATTACGCTCACATAAGCAAACTAAATTGTTGGGCATTTTTATTTTACTTGTTTCAGTAGAATAAAACAAGTCGAACAAATTAAAATGGATTACGTATACGTTATTTTTTCTCTTTTCACTAGTATTCAAAGCAGAAATGTATTTAACGCCGTATAGTTAAGTTTTCTTTAATTATTATTTATTTTGATCAGATGGAATTGCATCGTTTTTATGGACTTCGTTGTTTGCATCGTTGCTGCTTGATCCGTTGGATTGTGCACAGTGTTTATTTATTTATTTTTGTTCATTTAGGTGATTTACTTGAACCGCAATCAATTACGTACTTTGTATCATTGTTGAAAAATAAAGCTTATAATATAACACACTGAGTGACTGAACCAACATGTATACACCATTAAACAACGTCGATTTCTTCGCCATGGTGCCATCGTAAACGACGAGATGTTGTGAAGACCACCAGAATGTGTACACCGCGACCTCACGGCGCGCGACCCTTGACCTCAAAGATGCATTCAGAGCGTCGCGACAACCATGAGACTTTTGTAAGCAAGCGCTAGTGACAAGCCTAATGTGATCACGAAACAGTCTGTATACAGCTACGACGCAGATTGGACATAAAGATTACACGAATCATTGACTAATGTAAAACATCACCACAGGTCACATGATTACCGCATGTATGTATAAAGTACTAATGCATTGGTTACTGCCCATTGTTGTTTGTCTCCAGTTGAGAGACAGATAACGACTAAAGACTAGACGTCGGTCTGATCCTTGGCAATGATTTTATCAGCGTTCTCGTGTACTTTACAAAGTTTGTATTTATAATGATAACGGAATCTCAGTTCAGACGTAAGGCCTATAGGAAAATTCGCATGCATGCTTCTTTTCACGAAGTCATTAAGTTCATCAAGTGAAACACAGCATTTAGTATAAACTCCGCCTTAAACTCCGCCTTAAATCTGGTAGTCATTGACTGAATGCAGTTATCAATAGCGGATTCAGGATTATAAGCGGGCAACACATTTACATCGGCCACCGGAGACGAAATATAAAATTGATCTTCAAAGAAAAGTGTCGAAGGCAAAACTCGCATTACTTATAAGTGCACTGAGTGAATGGGTAGACCAGTCACCAGTGTTGATTATATGTTGATTATTAAAAAAATTATCGAGTCGGCATTCAAACTAATATATGATAGTTTTGCATTTTGCCCTAAATTGAGCATTGTTATTGAGCTAAACAGTGGTCGACTGATGCGGACGAGTTCACTGCACGCACACGGTTCTGGCTGATGGTCACTGTTTGAAGACTTATAGCACACCGATCCAGTGAAGGCATTACATGAGTAGAGATAATATAGGCCAGGTTCCTTCGGAAGGAATTCAGACCGTATATATTCAAGGGTCACTCAGAGCAGCCAGCGGAACTGGTATTTGAATTCAGCAGTATATATACTGAAAACTCCGGTCGACGAATATAATGACATTGAGGCCGGTGATATATACCCGGTACCATAGCATTTATTATCGCGTCATTTCTGTAATACATCTATTTATATGTTACCTTCAAATATTAAAATGTTCACATTTTTTATTATCTTGCACATGTATTTTAATGTTCATAATTATATTTATATTGATAAATATGATTTGCAGACCGAATAAACATTACCGTCGTATTAATTTTAACAAAGTCGAAGCTTTATTGGAACGCCTGCAAGGAATAAATGTAAAAATCTTCTAAACATGTGTAAATAAAGCGAAAATCGTCTATTAAATCGTCTTTATTATCTGTTATAAGACTTTTGTCAATGACACTTTCCAGAACAAATTTTGTACATATGTTTACATTTATTTTCCGCCTACGCATCTTTTATATAAGCTTTATTCGCCAAAATATCTGACAGCCAAACAAAAAGTACACAAAGAAACAATATACAAGTCAAGGTAAAGTTTGTTACAGGAAGTCCTTTATAAGTTTTTTTTTGTTCCAGTGGAAATAACTTAAACCCACTTTGTAAAACTTCTGTATGTGGGTAATGTGTATATTACCTTGAATTGATAAGTCGTCGCGTGACATCGTGATCTTTGAAACCGATTCAAATAATCTGCCGATAGATGACGCCATGCTGCCGTGGTCCTTCTTCTCTTTGACTTCAGCTATAGTCATCACGACTTGACTTTAATTATTAACCTACCTTCTGTATCCAACAAGAAGTAATGCTGATCACCATGTGTATTACAACAACAACACTACTATATACTTATAAATTATAACCTACATAATACTGTGTGATTATACCGTGTCATTACTCTTGAGATCTCTATCAGCAGTCGTCGTGCAGGATTATTGACGCCTGCAGTTTGTAGGCGGCTGCAATGACAATGAGTGTTATACTCGGAGTACTGATCAGCCGACAGAGACAGGCATGATATATCCGTAGTTTATATCATGTAACGTTAGATGTTCAGGTTACAAGTCGTTTTCCCAAAAAACTAGTCGCCGAAAAGACGTTTCGCCAAAGAATTATTTCTAAATGTTATAACAAATCAGGGCGATATTTTTATTAATTTAATTCTCGAATGCAAGTAGCTGAGATGATAGTCTGATAGGGTTATGCACAAGCCGATTGAAGCAAAAGTCGTCAGGACACTCCACTACACAAGTAAAGAGTGAACACCTGCAGGACTACTAATGAGTTATGATTGTAAAAAAACAATGCCTGATTCAAGATATTCACTTTATTTGATTGTTAACCAAAGAGGTGTAAATTGATGCATGTACAAATTCAAGGAGTATACATCGGAGTTTTCTCATCAGTAGATAAATAAAATTCAACAATTTCTTAATAACTGCTAGATCAAGCAGATGCGCCATTATCGGAAATAATTTTCGGCGAAACGTCTTTTCGTCGAAACGTCTTTTTGAAGAAACATTCCTCGGCTAAATGTCTTTCGGCGAAACGTCCTCTAGACGAAATGGCTTTCTATGAATCGTTGTTGTGGCAAAAAGACTTCTGGTAGAACTGGCTTTCGGCGAACTGACTTTTCGGCGAAGCGTCAAATAACCTTTCATAGTACGTCATGCATTAGAATGAAAAATATGAAATTTTCGCTATTTAATGAGCGAATTACATTATTTGGGTCCGTTAAATATTAAAATAATTGAGTGAAACTCAGCATACTTACTGAGCAAAGAATGAGGTAGAAAATGAAAAATGATGTTTGAGAAATTAAAAAAGTAATTTGAACATTGAACGACACCCTAAAATATATTCTATGTAAGGTAATATTTAGTATATTTTTAATAGTTAGTAAATCTAGTTATTTTATGTAGGACATAATAGCATTGTGTATTTAATGAGATAACCCGATGGGATGACCCGGTGGCGCAATCGGTATATAGCACGTTCAACTCGTAAACCAAAGGTTGCGGGTTCGAATCCGCGCCGGTGTCAACACCGGGGGTGTTATCTGGTAACGAACTTGCAAGGCAAGTTGTCCACGTCCCATTGCCTCGGCTTGAAGTGAAGCCTCGTGCTGCAAAACCTTACCGCTCTCCTCTCCTCCCTGTCAAAGAATCCGGCCTATATATAACCGGTAGGGAGGGGAGCTAGTAACTTACACAGTTCATTCTTGTGTATTTAATATAGTTTTTATTCCATAAATGCATATTCGACACCATATGTATTTGTAACATAATATTATACAAATATCATATTATACATAATATCGTATAACGTAAGATATACTCTATGATATACTTCCCCATGTGCGTGCGACAGCTGTGCCCGACCGTGCTGCCGCCGTCAAATGGTTTGCTTGTATCAGTTTTGTCCAGACTTGTACAGATAAGATCTACCAAAACATCGTTTACGTTGCAAAAAGTTATTCGTCCTGCCGCCGCTGCCGCTGCTGCTGACGGCAGTGCTGAGACGTGCGTCGCCTGTACTCTGTAATCACGCCAAGCACACGTTATGTAGTGATCCAACACGATGTCACGATAACCAGGACTCAATCAATCAAACAGATCTCTGGCCATTGCAGGCAGGGCCTGGCACCCATTTACTCCATTTATCCCCGTTGATGTAAACTACTCCTTTCAAACCATCGAAGAATATGAGATGTAATTCAACTCGAAGAGTATTTCGATACCCAATATTTCTTGTTTGTCAATCCAATCTGGTGTAAAAATTTATTTGCTTTTTTACTCTGCAGAACCACGCTTGCCTAGAACCTTTGAATGCTGTTACATACGTTGTGAAGCGTTATCGAAGGTTGTTCGTGTAACAACTGTAATTGTAGCATAAAAGTGTACATCAATTTTTCTCTTTAATAGATTACAATACAGTAGATACTGGATATTCATGCGTAGTTTCTAAATAAGCTATCATATATGCTATCATATGCTAAATTTATATTATGCTATGCTATTATGTGCTATCCTATGCTGTCCTATAGATGCTATCTTATGCTATATGATGTTATCATATTAAGCTATCATATGCTATCATATGCTATCAAATCCCATTCCGTCTCACAATATCTCATATCATATCACATCATATCATATCATATAATATCATATCATATCGTATCATGGAATGGAATGGACTGGAAAACGGAAAATACAAGAAAAAAATAAGGAACCAAAAATTGAAAGGAATTGAAATTACAATGATAAAAAATAAAATATCAAACAACAATTAAGGAATGAAAAATGCAAAGGATGAAGATGTATACTATAGGATAGGATTCAAATTTTCCATTTTCAAACAATATGTTGAAATGAAAGTGTTCAATTATTGCATAGTGTCATTATTAGAAATATTAAATGAAACTAACTCAAGCCTGTTCAAAATCGACTTCAATAAATTATGTGATATACTAATTAAAGCATTATTGATTTCTAGTGCAACATTGACAAAACAGGAAGCCATGACCAAAATGGAATGCATGAAGACAAAGTAGAGTTCTTCTACTTGGACGTCTCTGACTTCAATTAGAAACACAATGGACACTTATTTTACCTTAAAGCAATTTAAAATTGGCCCTTTGAATTTAAAAAAGAAAGAAAACGCTACAGTACACCTATAGAAACCAGCCTATAGATAGGTTGTTTAACTTACGAATGAACAGACGTTAAATATTGATGATTAATATAACAATTTTGCAATGCCATTCATGGGGAATCTTTGGTCTGACTTGTTCATAATTTGACAAATAAGATTATATATCTTTCATGTTGGATATCTATAGACTGATTCGTTTATGCTGGTACGATAATTTATTATTGCTTAATTTAGGAAGTTGCTTTAACAAATAATAACTAGATATGAAGTAGCGTATATGCACAGTCTCAACCAGTTTCTTATTCTTAGAAGCATTAATATTTAACTTTTTTCCTCGCATTACCTTTTCCCTGCAAGCTTGATATTCCATTCATTACTATTTCCATTCATGGCAAATTCTTTATTGCATTTTTCATTTCTGTCATTTTAATCAGAGTATATATATGAATCGCCGTGAACTGCTTGTGAACTGCAGAAAGCAATAAAACGTGACTGAATATCAAAAACCAAGATTATGGGCTCTTGTTTGATTGAAAACTTTATTGCCCGCTTAGAACGGTCAGTATATACAGCACACAGTAATACAACATGCTCGGCAAAGCAATAATTATTATCTTAATAATTTTTATTGACTGAAGTACCAGCTGATCTTGATTTGTTTTCAAATCATCCCTCCGCCTCGTACAATTAATTAACGGTATTCGTGCCCTGAATATAGGCGCTAATGTGCAGTGCACAATTAATGCATGCACAAAGCATAAGTCACAATGCGCACGGCACAATTAAGGTACAACAACTGAGGCACAAGGCAGATCAGAGTTACCAGCAGTATGAATGATAGCAGTTAATACTCGCTAATGTACAGCATGCCACAGACTGTAGTTCAATTACATCACGTGCTGGCAGACGGCTGTCACAGTTACTCTCTCTCTATAGTTTAGACGACAACGACGACGATAACGATGACGATGACGACGACGACGAGGAGGAGGCAGTTGACCTGCAGGAAGCCAAGCCTTGCAGTATGGTGTCTGGACGGTTTGGCGTCAGGTAGCCAAGGGTACAGTGTACGATAGCATCGCCTGCACCCATCCAGGCAAGCCGAATATGATCGGGAGAGATATAAACTAGAAGCGATCAGCACAGCAGTCATACATTACAAATACAATACGTCGTAGTGCTGCCAGTATTGTATTCTGTATAGTAACTGTTCCGCCGCCACAATCTGTCTCACTTTAACTCTTTGCTTTCAGAATTCAGACCCCCTACTCGTCAATTACGCATTATTGGCCACTCCGATATCGTACGTTTATGGCGCAGCGGGGGCAAGGGATTTAGTTTCGACCCTCCCAGCGCGTTTAGCGGCACAGGGTCGCCGTGTGATATAATAAGCATGATAAAGTAGATTTGACGGTAATTTCGATTCGACGTGTTTAAATGAGTGATTAATGGTACATTATAATCTTGTTAAACAGGCGCGGACCAACCATGCATTGTCGATGTTGCATCGTTATAAATTACATGCACCGTATATTGACTTTATATATGCACACAATGTCAATAGCCTGAACGAAAATTGAACATTTTTTATTCATTGAGCTCTGAAAGTAAAAGAAGTTACATTTCTGTTCTAAAAACGAAGCGAAGACAGCTTAATTCAACAATGGAAATATTAAATTCACATGCGTGCTGCGCAAGGTATACAATATTTTCCAAGAATTTAATATTTCCATTGTTGAATTAAGCTTTACTTGCCGACAGTCAAGTGAAAAAACGTGTAGGCCTATTATTTTGTACCAAAATATCGCAATAATATAATAGTAAACTTCGCCGACTATAATGATTATAATGCGATCGTGTCTCCAAATTTATTCGGGTAGTCGGTTACTTATTAGACTCTGGAGTTGATTTTTACTTTGTACATCAGTTTCATTTGATTCCGTTTGCGAGTAACAGTTACTAAAGCTACATAATACATACTGCGCATGCAGATGTCATCAGGCAGAATTTAGTTGAAAGCTAAGTAGCAAAGATATTTATAAATTCTTGTTACTTTTTCTATTTTTGTGCGGAAGTAACTGGAAAGTTTACTTAGCAATTTCTGTACATTTCTCAGCGTATTTTGTCCAGAACCGTACAGGTCATGCAGGGTCGAAATGGGCTGAACCTGGATTTGAAGTCCGGTCTCTGTGAATCCAGGTTGGCACTCTACCACTATAGCGGTTCACTACACCAGCTTCCGTGTCGAAAGCATCAAACACTCTTCGAAGTCTCCAGACGCGCGCGATCCATGTTCCATTGTAACCTCGCCATCGCGAAGACATAATAGCAACTTGTAGAAATGTCGAAACGTCGTCCGATGAATCAAAACTAACATAAAATTCTTTGTCGCCGCTTCTCGATCGTGATGGTCGCTGGGAGGCGTCTTCGTGTCTCTACTCGTAAGTGGCCCCAGCTGGTACATCTGTTATTCGCACCCTTCGACGAGGCGCACCAAACACGGTACTCGTGTAACGACGGGGCCTGCCGGGGCCGTCTGACATATCATACATACACCGAAAAGCCTAGACATAATCTGAACAATACGATAAAGAAAACGCTAATGGATTGCTTTTGTACGCAGAACCGTTTGAACATAATTTTTGAGCTAGAAAACTGGCAGTCTTGAGCGGGACGTCATGATTGATTTCGATACGCGTTGATATGATTCAGAGGTACGAGGGTGAAGGCCCGTGAGATGGCGCTTATTGTAAGTGTTGACATCGGCAATCAAGACACTTTTACAACTTTGACATTCATACCTGCAGCACGGCCCACGTGCATTACACGCCGCCAGATCTTGCTGTAGCAGAAACGAGCGATTGTTTTCATGATGCCGTAGATGATAACCTTGATGCAAAATGTATGGTGAAAACAGGAGAGTTACATACGGTACGGGAAACACAGAGAGAATGATATGACAAAATGAATGAATATTTTACATGTGATGACGCTAAATTGTAAAGCTTTTTGCATGTTTTCCCAAAATATTGTGTTTAATTACAGACGTACTTTGTTTTTACTGACTTTTAATGTATTGCTCGGAGAAGTATTGTTGAGGTGTTTTGCTGGTAAAAATGCAAGGGTCAAAATATGTATAGCTATAGTAAAAAATGATCATGCTAGAGGAGTTGACAGAAAAGTGTTTGAAAACATGAATGGAGGTAGAGATAGATGGAGAAGCTGGATGCCATGGACCCGGCGGAAGGTAGAGCACTGTAGTTATTCCTGATTAATCTTTCATATTCAAAGTATATATATGCTCTGTATATGAAACAAATGAATAGTACTAACAATATTACTCAAGTGCATTGGATATCACTAGCAACATTACCGAAGTAGAGCAACCGAGCACATTGCATCAACACAAACACTAGATGCCAATCTATGAAATAAGTTGACTACCTAAAAACCAGTAGTTTTGACTATATAATATATACTGGCACTTTTTCAAAGCATGCATACCAAAAAGTCTCATTGATTACAAAACAATGGTTAAATATATATATATATATATATATATATATATAATAATAGATTGTTTTGAAATAAATCTTCTATGTGGCTTAGAATTCCATGATTAAACTATTTCTGAGTTTCAAAGAGATTCTAGATACTATAAAATGGCTATCAATTGCGCACTAACGTTTTGTATTTCCCCCAAAATGAAAAATATTCGTAAAGATACTCAAATTATTTCTGGCAATCGCATTAGCAGACAAACAATTTAATATCGACACGCCGAATACTTAATATTTATTTTTTAACAAAAATTACAATTTAGAGAAAGTTATTGCTATTTTTAGTCTCCCATATCGCATTTTGCCACACGGAAGTACTCTAATCACAGAATTTTATCACAGAGAGTATTTGTCTCCAACGTTCCTAATGGCTTACAAATATATTGATTTTACAGAGCCGTGAATGCATGATGGTCTATGTCTGTTTACCTGAATTTCTTGTAAGTCTTACAAATAATACGTAATTATTAGTGGACAAACCGTTACGCTTCACAGCGTGCGAAAGCTTATTATGGGCACACAGACAATGCTTCTACAGAATTTGATTAATGCTATTAATGTTAAGTACAAATGCTATTAATGCTTAGTACAAATGCTACTATTGTCGAGTACAAATGTTATTAATGTTGAGTGGGTTTTTGTTTATTGAATGACAGCATTGCCGACGCCCCCCTACACAGCACATGAAAACAATTAACCGATTAACCTCCATGGGGTTACTGCACCGCCCCTCCGCATCATTCAAGCCCTCCCTTTTTACAATCGCTCGAGGGGTTCCACGCCAACTGTAGCAAACCCCGCACCACGGTGATCATTATCTCCCAGATCATCAATAATAGCCCGTCTGCGGACGGGTCTCCGCAGCAGCCCGGAGATAAAAGAGAAGCTTAATTAGCTGAGACGACACGGAGTAAATTTCCATGGATACACCACTGAGTTAAGAGGATCCTCAAAGAGATTCGGGGAGACAGTCCGCTGGTGATCTGGCTAGGTAACCTCTCCATGGTTTCGATTTGGTATCATCCGTTGCAACCGCCCTGCGGCGTCAGGGTGGATCCCTTGAAGGGTCCCAGACGAGATGCTTCACACTAAGGGCTGGGAGGTTGGCAGGGCTGAATGGTTGGTTACGCGTTGAGATGGAATCAGGCAGGTGTTGTGCACCACTTCACGCAGGGAACTTCTGAAATTCATCAGCCAAAAATACTGATGAAATACAAAATGTACCACGTGTTAGATTATTACAATATATCATTACATTATGTAATCGCAAGTAGCTTAAAAACAGAAAACTCCCAAGAGCGCCTAACGAAAGGAAAACCAGGACCAATATCTATGGTTGATGTTTGTTCTATTTTTGATAATTCATTGGCTTTTCAAAATTACAATCATTTGTTGTAGGAGCCATTTTCTTTAAAAAGTACAGAGCAGCCTTAATCGTGTGCTGCAATTTTTGCATTATCTCTCTCCTTACTTTAACAAATCCTCATCTCTTTCGTCTATTCCTCCCTCCCTCCCTCCCTCCCTCTCCCTCTCTCCCTCTCTCTCGCTCTCTCTCCCTCTCTCTCCTTCTTTCTTTCTCTTTCTTTATCT
>JAQFYQ010001281.1:0-13674 GCA_034694885.1 Buchholzia appendiculata | reverse complement strand
TTGATGTATTTGATTGATGTATTTGATTGATGTATTTGATTGATTTATTTGATTGATGTATTTGATTGATGTATTTGATTGATGTATTTGATTGATTTATATGATTGATGCATATGATTGATATATTTGATTATGTATTTGATTGATGTATTTAATTGATGTATTTGATTGATATATTTGATTAGTTTTGACCACACAAACATAATCTGATTCCCATCTAGGACTATAAGCCTTATTTATTGCAACTTCTTGATGCGAATGCTTCATGCTGTGTTGTAGATGTGCTGCACAAGACTGATCGTCTGCTCGTGTGCGTGCAGCCGGAGGACACGCTGCTGCTGGCCGTGCGCTATCTGTGTCAGCACAAGGTGCACCGACTCCTCGTGCTCAATCCTGACTCGGGGAATCCGCTGCACATACTCACGCACAAGAGGATTCTCCGTTTCATGCATCTGACCGTGAGTGGGCGTCCTTATTGGAAATTAATTTACTAGTTATCAGTATAGCAATGGATGTTATTGTACACTTTTATAAATATTGTATGTTACTTTGTATTGTTGCACTGTATATCATTGTATATCGTAGCGTTATTGGATAAATTGTGCGCGAAGCATAGTGTTGTAACTTATGGTCGAAGTACTGGTGTATGTATTGTAAGTGAGATTGCGTATAATGTGATATTTGTGTAGATGCGAAGAAACATTTGTCATATTGAGTACAGTAGTTTGTTTCGTAACAATCCGGCTACAATGAGTCCTCAGGGAATCATTTTTGCTGGATTCAGAGTCCAACACATTTTTGTTTCCAGTCCTGAAACAACTGATGTAAAATGTTGGTGATGACAGTCAGCATATTTTCATGCTTAATTCGAGGTGCCATTTAAAAAAAAAATTCTTGATGACCCCTATGAATTATGTAATAATTAATTTCTGTTGATACAATATTTGATTGCGAATCCAATTGAAGGTTAACAGTTTAGTGTTTAGTACATAATATGCATTTCACATATGATCTATAAGTTTATTTTTTAAATATTTTATTTATTTATTTTATTTTTATGTTGAACTCGGGAATTTCTGTCCAGCAAGTTGTTTGTTGTATCTGCCTGATAAAAGAAAAATAGTTAAACAAAAGTAGTACTTGGTACTAAATCTCTACATCTTTTCTTAGCTATGTTCACTAATTGTGTCTGTTACGTCGATGTCTAAATTGAATGATGTGTTATTCACGTGTAGATGAATCGGCAAATGTATCCACCTTTCATGTTCCAAACAATCGGAGAACTTAAAATAGGCACTTACGAGAACATTGCAACCGTAAGTCGGACGTTTGTTGTATTTTCCAATCTACGTTATTATGTCATTGGGAAATAATTTTGTATTTTGAAAACTATTTGAAGGATTTGTGTATATACAGAGATAATTGTGACGGTTGTGAGATTGTTGTCTTTTTTTGATTTTATGTAGTCGTTTGTTTACTGTTTAATAAGATTCTTTCGACATAATATGTGTTCGTACATTTTTTGAAGTGATCGTTGATGGACGCAGGTTATATTTTATATTTTTCTTTAGGTCTGGACAGTTGGAGTAAATAATGATGCCTCCATTCTGGTGCCATGGTTATGCTGTATAATTTTCCATTTGTTGCCGGACGAATGAGTTATTTTGAATAATGAATCATTTATGATTTGGTGGAAGGTTTTGTTGAACAATAACCATTTGATACTTATATAAAAAGGTTATGTATCGATTAATGAAAGATTTTAATTAAACTGGTTTTTTAACTGAACAATGGCCAGTTGATGCAAGGTAAGGTTAAGGGTTATATTTAGTAAGTATCTAAGCCATTACTGTCTGACTCTATGTGCTTCGCCTGAATCCAAATTCAGCTCTTATCATTGAGCACTTAGCTCTCCACGGTATTGCATCACAGTTTGTTACATAAACATAGGCTCTACTCAATGGAATATGACCACAGGATGTGTTTATTGGATGTGACATCCGATATTGGTTGTGTGTGAACGTAGGCAACTCCCGACACACCTGTGATACGTGCGCTGAACTTGTTTGTGGAACGGAGGATCTCAGCGCTGCCCATCGTGGACGCTGTGTCTGGGCAAGTCGTAAACATCTACGCAAAGTCTGACGTCATCGTAAGTTTGCTCTGCCTCTTGTGTAGAATCTTACTAGTAGATATGTGATTGTCAAGAATGTATTTATAAATGATTTGTTTGGTTTTATGCTGAGTTTTTGTGCTGTGATTTTATGTGTTCAACGATGTCGGGTTTTACCATAGAAACACCCTGTCTGTGTGATCGACAATGTGAGTAGGAGACTTGGTGTTAGTTAGTAAGTCAACTATGGAGGTTGTTATTGACTTTTGCTGTCATTGGTCATTAACGTTTTCAGCAATATCAGCTTCGCTAGCATGACAAGGCAAATGTTGGTAATGGCACAGTGACTGGGAAAATTGTCACTCATTTCTTGTATTAGAAATGATCTGTTGCAGTGTTAAGCTGAATGGTAAAGCCATGGCCTGGAGTTGACTGCTAGTCTTCACCATTTTGTGCACTGAATCTTACATAGTCGGTAGTTGGTATTGATTGCAGGCTACTTCCGGTATAACTATGTAATTATTTGACAGATTTAATAAGATTTCGACCACTATAGTGTTGATTTTTTTTAGCTTTTTCAAGTGAGCTTATTTAACATGCTGTTTGTCTTGGAACGCTAATTTTCTGTCCGTTGATGTGTGCAGGGTTTGGCCGATGAAAAGGTGTACAATAATTTAAACGTATCCATAAGCGATGCCCTGCGGACAAGAAGAGAGGTAATCTGTTTCTCATCTCTTATTTATTCTCTATCTGTAATTAAGTGAGACCTCTGTTATGGAAGTGTAATGAGAGTTGCAGCTAAGTATTATTAACATTTGAAAGAATACTATTACTGCATGTGCTGATTTAATCAAACATAGTACTATTAGTGTAGCAAGTGAAACGCTGTAATGCAATGCAGGGGCGTGATAGCTTAGCAACTGGAGAGCTGTTAATCTGAAAGTACAGCAGTTGCAGTAATTCAATGCACTTTTAGCTTAACATCTGTGGCATGGTACAGTAGCAGTATTAGCTGTACCTCTCTGGCACAGTACAGCATTAGCTTAACAGCTGTGGCAGAGTACAGTAGCAGTACTAGCTTGACTTCTGTAGCACAGTACAGTAGCAGTACTAGCTTAACTTCTGTAGCACAGTACAGTAGCTGAGATGCAAAAGTATCAGACTCCATAGACTTTATCGGATGTCAAGAGTTGTAGCGATTTTGCGTCTGAGGCGCTCATAATTGATACATCTATAAATTTCTACGATGCATTCATTGACTGTTTAGTAGGGCCTAGTGCAAGTGTTCATCAAGCGCTCCACCACAAACGAAATCATATCAACATCACTGCTCACCATTCCATTGATTTACCTTGATTCATTTAAATTAATTATTGTAGCTTTACTAATTAATTTACTTTACTAAAAAAGTTGCCTGACGCTTTTATACAATTGAAAAGTTGGTTAAAAATTGAATCGATATTCTAGATTTCCAATAATTTTAGTACAATCATTTGTGTGTTATATTTCAGGAGTTTGAAGGCGTTCAGACATGTAGGAAGACCGAGACTCTTGCTACTGTTGTCAACAAGATAGTGAACGTCATGGTATTTGCTTGTTTAGTCTTTGCTCTCTTGTAGTGTTTGCATTGTAAAGGAGAGGACGATATTTCAGTCAGTTAAGCACTGTGTGCTAAAGGTCAGAAGTTCAATTCTCGGTCAAGGCAGTGTTATCGGTAATGAAATCGGACAAATTTGTGTACGCGGTCTGCCTCTGCTACCAAGCAGTATAAGTTGGTACTAGTTGTTAAAGGCTAGGCAAGTAAACTGATGTTTTTACGTAGTACACTGGCCCCAGTTAGGTGAACCTTGTACTACATCAGGCTGATTAGGGCTGTGTTTGGAGATCAGCACCTGACATCCTTCCATCTGGAAGAAGTCACATTACTTTTCCCTTTTAGTGTTTGTATTATACCATGTCAACTTTTATTCACTGCCAATTGTCAATCACTCTTTAACTTAAATTTTTTGTAGTGTGTTTACTCTCAAGCAATTAGAGCCATACACAGGATCTAGATGTTACCAATATGCAGCAAGCAGAAACATTCTTCACTCTTATATAGCAATTTAGTCGAGCTGATAATGGAAAAATCATTCACTTCTGTATATGAGCACCAAAGTTAGCATAGAGATTGCTACATGGTGTTACTTCATGAGGAAATCTCACTAGCCATCAAATGCTCTTGTTAGGCTAAGTATCTTGATTTTTATTATTTATTATTTATATGCTTTTTATTATTATTATTATTACTTGTAATTCCTCAAAAATACTTTTTACGCCTGGTGATTGTTCGTTCCCTGTTGTGGGTGCCAGCCTGTGGAACGATCTGTTTGTTGAATTGTCTTTTGCTTCTTCCATGGCTGTGTTTTAGCGGTCGCTTAGAGCGTACTTGTTTAGGAAAACTTATGGTGTTGATTAGTGTTCGTTCTGAACTGACTGTGTAATGTGACCTTGAAGTTCTGTGAGCCTTGTGTCACACAAATGTGTCCGTTTTTATTATTATTATTATTGCTATAATTTTATCAGAGTTGTGTTGATCAATTGATCATTGATCGTTTCGTGTGTCAATGGAATATCTCATGATTTTCACGCTGTTTAATTAGATTTTCATTATTACAGCCTATGTTGAGATTTTTGCAGCAGTCTTGTAATTGGTTTATCCTATTGATATTCGTTCGATACATCGATGAATTTCAAGATGTTTATATCTTGAAATATTGACGTATTTGAGATATTGGTATCTTGGAACGTGTATGTTTTCTAGAGGTTGATGTAATGAAATTTTGATGTAGGTCTATATCAAGATATCGATGTATATAAAGCTATTGATGTAATGGTATAATAACCGTAGTGACATAAGGATGCTTTGTTGTATGTTCTTGTAGGTTCATCGGCTGATCATTGTCAACGAGCAGGATCAAGTCGAAGGGGTCATCTCTCTCTCAGATATACTCAGATTTCTTGTTCTTACTCCCCTCGGTAAGTTCTTGTTCTCACTTGATCAGTTCTTGTTCTTCCTCTTTATCTGTTCTTGTTCGTCCTCTTGATCAGATTTTGTTCTGCTTCCTTGATTAAATAAGCCAAACATTTTATGTGTACAACCGATAAATACTCAAACCAAATAACTGTACGCAAGTAAACATTTTAATTTAGAACTTTTGAATAATTTTTATTTTGAAGTAATTGTTTGTTTCAAAGTTGGATGAGATACTTGTATATGTGTAAAGAGTGTTTAATACGTACCATATTGAAACATACCATCTTTGAACTGATTACCGAATTTGATCCCATTTTCACTATAATAGTCAAATTATTTCCTAATGCTAAAGTTACTGTTACATACTAACAAGACATACTACAGAGTGCAATAGGAATTAGTTTCAGAATGATCGTAACGATAATTGTCGAAGTGTTGCCATGGCAAGCTGTTCGTAATTGTTGTTGAACGTGTAGATTCGTTGCCGAAGGAGATTCCCGAGAGCCAGCGTATGGACGTCACGGAGCAGAACGATTCTTTGACGTCGGAGGACAGTCAGTTCGGAGCGTTTCAGAGCAGTTCAACGTCTCGGATCAACGACTCACAAGAACGAGACAAGGATTTATGCGCAGACGGCGATGCTGCGTTGGACGTCAACTATAATCTCAGTGATGCTAAAACTCTGCAGTCTGATTTGAGCAAGTCGTTGATGGCCGGTGGTCTGGTTAGCACACGAGCTGTGGAAGTGAGCTCGGCTGCGGGTATCTGTGTCGTGGTAGAGCAGCATGTCGATGACGAATCCAAGAATGTGCAAGATGTAGAGTCGGCGTTGATCTTGCAGACGTCAGAAGCTTTGACGTCTGGACTGAGTAGTAGTTTAACACCCAGTGACGCGTTGTGTAGTGATGCATAGAATATTGGCTGATAAACTCGAGAGTGAGTTGAGTGTCAAGTACTGAGTAGGTAGGAGCTTGCACATATCGGATATTTGTCTTGGCTGTGTTTTGTCTGTCTTTATTATTTGTCTTTATTTATCTTTATTTGTCTGTCTTATCCTCTTTCTGTCTTTGTTATTGAGTTTATCATTTTTCTCGCTGCGACTTTACATTTGCTTTTGTCTGTCCGTCTTTGATATTTCATCTGTCTTTTTTTCTCGCTCTGTCTTTATTATGCAACTTTTAAGGTTTATTTACCGTTTATTATTTTGTATCGTTGATCCTTATTGATTATTATTTATTTATACATTGTTATGATTTTTGTTTTAAATTTGTTTGGCATTTACCTTCAAGATCTGATCTTCTTTAGAATTGTGAATTTTTTCTAAGCAAGTTCTCATCTCTTAGACCTTTTTTTAGCTTTCAGTCTTTTTTCGTTTTCACTTACGATAGCTTTTACTGTTCATTTCTCTCGGTGCCTTTTCTGTGGTGCCTTCTCTATTTTCCCCACTCTACAACTAAGCTTTATTATGGTGGTTGATACTTGCAGCTATTCTCCACCAAGTTTTGTGCCTTGATTAAGATCTGCTTGCTATTCAGCACTTCCTACTCGATGCATCTCTCATTTCATCTCTCCTGCCATACTGCAAGGCCTGTGCCTACAGTAAGGCACATGCCTTAATGTGAGGCACAGGCCACACAGTAAGGTTCAAGCCTTACAGTAAATTCCTGTACTTTACTGTAAAGCCTGGCCCTACAGTAAGGCTTGTGCCTTGTGGCTCTCTCTCGCTCTATGTGTTAAGTTTCACTCGAGTCTCGGTGCTATTGTAGAACGATCCTCATGAAGCAGTTCAAGCATCATTCACTCAACCAGCTCAAGCTGCTTTCACTTGAATTATTTATTTGTAAATAATTTATCATCTGTGTAATCACTGGGGGTTAATGATTGGGGGCGCCACTGAGTCAGGGTCAGTAACTAGGGGACAGTGATTGGGGTCAACCATTGTGTGCTCATTTTGAGGCATTCGTCTTTTCTCATAAGAGTTGTAATTGCATAAATTTCCAAATTGTGTATTATTTGATAGCAAATAAGTTTTTGACAGATTTTCTGTGAGGAATGTTTAGTTTCTTCTATGTCTACCATCGTGAAAAAAGATGTTTTTTGTTCTTTGTCTCAATGATTGATCACAGTGCTGTTTTAAGCTAGCTCTTTGTACATACTCTAGATACTAATGAATTCACAGACATTGCTGATCGAAGTAACAAGTTGATGTAATGCAAGGATCTCCGCCGTAAGATACTCTGTCGAAATACCAGTGTTGTATGATCACGATCGGTTTGTTTCATTTTCGTTCTTTGTGCGAGATGTGCAAGCTGCCAGCCACTGTGCACACTTGTTTAGCTTTTACTAATCCGTTGTTGTCATAATTCACGCTGCATTGTAAAGTTGTTTGTGTCAGCTCTCGTTTGTGATGAGTTATGTGTTTGTGCTTACGGGTATTTCGACTGTTTGTACTCTGTCCGTTGCTATGGTAATAGCTATATGTTATCTCGTAGCGTAAGTTCAATTGATGCGTAGAATGATCAGTGTGAGTGCTAGGTTCTAATGTATCAGTGTAAGTGCTAGAAGCTTGTTGAATGCCTGGATAGTGCTCAATAGTAAACCCACTTGTCATATTTTACCAGTACGTCGTCTGACTTCTGCTTGTGAATATATGATTGGTAGATTTAGATCCAGCAGGCATGTGAATGACATTGGATTTCGTGTAATTGTAAAATGTTCATTGATTGTTGTGAAATGCTCAGAGACCTGTAACAGCCATTTGTCAGAGGCTATCAATTGCAGCCTGTAACAGCCATTACTTATCAGAATGTATTAACTGCTGCCTGTAACAGCCATTACCTATCAGAATGTATTAATTGCTGCCTGTAACAGTCGTTACTTATCAGAATGTATCAACTGCTGCCTGTTATAATAGCCATTTGCTTATCAGCTGCAGCCTGTAACAGCTATTTGCTTATCAGATGGTATCAGCTGCAGTCTGTAACAGCCAGTGCACATCAGAGGGTATCAACTGCAGCCTGTAACAGCTGTAGCATATCAGAAGGTGTATTGCACATCATTATTATTTAGTGCAGCGACGCCTTTATTGTCAGATACCATTCAAGTCAGTGGCGATTTCTTTGCTGGTCATATCGATCTTATTGAGTATTACCATGCGCAATTATAATTTCTGAACTTTTATAATCATGCACTGTTCAATTAATTTTAATTGTTAATCACCATCGTAACCATCATGATCATCGGTGTGTAGCCTGTTATTATTCACTTTCGCAAGTTGTCTGTGCTGAGCGCAAGTATTGACCCTGAGAGCTCCTTAATTGCGTTTAAAATTTCTATTTAAAACACCAATTTAATCTGAGAATCCTCGTGCTCTGTTTTTTTTTAAATTTATTTTTTGTCCGGCGTCATAGGTTTTTGAACTATTGTGCGTAATTTACGAGTAAATTTGTGAATTAGCTTTAACAAGTTGATTACTGTGACATATTTAGCCATTTTTTAAGACGTTTGTATCTGTATGCTGTGTATGTTTAGTAACGCAGTTTGTACGCAGTATTCGGTGTTTAATACTCAGTGTAAAATACTCTTTGCTTTTGTATATATAACCTCGTTCAGTAGAAGTTGTATTGTTGTTACCCTAGTAATAGATGTATTATATAATCGGAGGCAGTTGAGTCGAAATGTTGTGAAAATCTGTTGGTCAACAGGCCATCATGGTTTGTGGTCGTCCTCTTTCTACTTTATTTATATTTCCTTGTTTGTGAAGTTGCTCTATTACTCTGC
This sequence comes from Buchholzia appendiculata, assembly GCA_034694885.1. Lineage (NCBI taxonomy): Eukaryota > Metazoa > Annelida > Clitellata > Enchytraeida > Enchytraeidae > Buchholzia > Buchholzia appendiculata. The sequence continues at coordinate 4,765 of JAQFYQ010001281.1, read as the reverse complement.
CTCATCTGTAACATTCTCAACTCTAACCGCCAACTGCATTTTCATACGCACACATTGTCCAAATATTAGTACTCGTACTTCAAAATCCAATGGTGGAGTGAACCAATGACAAGTTTGACATTTTTTCTACGTGTTTAATATATTTAAAGTGTGCGTATGTTTTTGAGGCATAATTTACACAGAAGTCAAGTGATTGTAAGAGTGCAATGAAGCGTACATGACGCTGCTGTTAACACATCAGTGTTTGCATGGTTTTATGCAGCATTTGTTGAAGGTGCTGAATGTTTGCAATCATACTGTGAAATAATGCTAAATGATGGCATTAGGTTCTTTGTGTAATATCATGTATTATTTCCATGTGTTAATCAACAATCATTTGATTTTTTTTTACTGAATTGATTTTCATTTCGTAGCGTTTCAATTTGTACATAATTCTGTTGCAATCCAACATGTACCGATAGCCTGTGTTTGTTCTTGATCGTTTCTTAGTCTCTTTTTGATATTCTCGCTTTACATTTCTCCTTCGTTTGTTTTGAGATTGTGATGTGTGTGTGTGTGATGTTTAATTGTAAAGTCAAGAAAAAAACGGTCTGCTGTCGATACAAAAGCGGTATTATGCACCTTGGATCATCATCACACTGTGATTCATATCACGATGTATTTTACAAGTAGACAGACAGACAGACAGGCAAACATACAGACAGACAGGTTGAGGCAGTGGTGTAGTGGTAAAAAAGCAGTGGGTATACTTTGGGTATACTGTCGTATTTTCCGTGGGTATACTCTCTGCATAAAGTGGTATACTGTGCTTATTAATAATTTCCTGTGGTATACTCCGTATACCCAGTATACCCTACGACTACACCACTGACTATTAGTGAAGGACTTGTGATAGGCGTGCTTGTAGAGAAGTCAACTTTCTCAGTGTTGGTTACCATCTTGTTAAATCACTTGCAACCACGGAGCGTCTACCCCCCCCCCCCCCCCATGAGATTATCTCTCAATGGACACGGAACAAATAAATAATGACAGGTTGGCGCATATCAGGGATGTGGGGGTTAGCGCCCAAGCATTTTACCAAATGTTATTACATTTAGCATGGAGGCTCCAAATCAAAACAGTCTCCAAGTCAAATTCTTGAATAATGCATGTGCAAAGAACAAACGGTTACTAAATCGGTTGGGGGTACTACTCGCACACTTTCCTTGCCATCTTTGGGAAATTGCTCATCTTTGAATCGCGCACAAAGTTTTATTTATTATCTCTTATTATTATCTCCACGTTCAAATTGCTTAGCCAGATATCGTCTTCACTGAAGAAGCAAGACTGATTTAGTTAGCGGCTTCAAACTCCGATTTGAACAAATTTCTGATGTAAACACATGTTGTTAGGCAGACTCAGCAAATTGAACAGTTTTTCTTATCTTAAGTGGAGCTTGATAACTTACCAATTTTCTTACACATATTCTTTAAACTACACTGTAATATGCTCTAGGAAATTAATAAACATTATATTATTTTCTTTCACGGCGAATGGATTCATAGTTAAACAATGATGTCAGGAAAATTGGGTCGTTGGGACAACCATTTGTAACAATCAACTCGATTAATTTCACAACTGAAAAACCAAAGAGACTCTGAAACCATATTAGGACTTAATCATGACATTTCGCCCCTGTTCAAGAAGTCGGTCTGACCGTCTTGACGGTGTCAACGGTCAAATTTTCTGTTCGTTTACTATGACACCTCACGGCTTGTTTACAGAAAAACGTTTAAAACATGACCTAGATATGACCTCTAACCGCTAAATTAATCAGTCAGAACGGGTCGACTAAAGTGATTGACCGTTTTGATTACTGTGTTTTTGCTCAGAAAAAGAAGCCGGATTAAGAGATGCTTTGTTATTTTCTAGCTATCAAGTTCAAATATATCTCAAATGGAGAAACATCACACGGGTAACCTGGTATTCTAGATATAGTACTGGAAAAATATTGGAGTGTTGAATACTGTACAAGCAAAAGATAAAAATTAAGAGAAATTTTGTTAAGAAATTGTGTTCATAAATGACTGCCTTTAAATCCAATGAAATCGCCCATGACATTTTTTAACTTGTTGTTAATTAGAAATAATTAATTTAATCAGTTATGATGAATTCGCTAAATTTATGAATACAGCCTGCATTTCCTCAGTAAAAAATCAAATAAAACTAATCATATACAGCGATAATCAAAACTATCCGGAAAACCAATGTTTCGTTTGCTCCCCCGTATCATTTTAATGAAATATCGAACATTTTCGATATTTTATTAAAATGATACGGGGGAGCAAAAGAAACGTTGGTTTATCTGGATAGTTTTGATTATCGCCGTGTTCGTCTTGCATATTCGTTTAAAAAAAACCTATAAATACAGTTTTTTTTATCTTATTAACTAGTTTGACATGTTCGGTTGAACTTTTACTTTATTCAGCTATACTCCATTTTAATAATTTGTGGCCTTCTTCATGGCCAAAAAGTTCCACAAAGGGGAGGGAAGAGCTGGAATGGGATCTAGGCTACATAGAACGTTTAAACATAGAACTTACAGTGGGTTGCCCAATTGCAAAACTGCAATGTAGTGCTGCGGTGAACGTTGTCTAACATAGAAGGAAACAAGGGTGGCTGAAGCACGCTAAGAGTGCATTTATTGGTGCAACAATGTACAACAATGAAAAGGGACGCGTTCAGCAATGAGGTGAGGTGGGGGGGGGGTACTCCCTTACTTTCACTTTGATGTCATATCTTAGAAAACAAATTCAATTCCATTCTAGGATTGATCATGGCAAAAAAAATGCTATGACGAATGAAATATAATAAGCTTTAATTTTTAACTGATTTAACTTACCATGTTTGTATATACTCAAATGATTTCTTATTTGATCAAAATGGTTTAAGTGTACAAACCAACAGTGCTGACTTAAAAACTAAACGATTTGAGCTACGATTTTAAAACACATGAGTACATATCCACTGGGAGACTGATGGAAAACTTGTATGCAGTTATGCATTATATAGTAAAATAACAATAGCTTGCATTCATCATTATTAGTGCTCTGCCGGAAGTCAGGTCCCTGGTATCCATTTCGTCCACAACTCACGGTCCTCCTCTTTCCTTTTCATTTGCTCATATGATCCCTCCTTGTCCTCCATCAGTTCATGAAGCATACTCTGTCTCCGTCTTCCTGGTCCTCTCTTACCCTCAATTCTGCCTTCTATCACATCTTTCATCAAACCCTCGCCCCTCAACACATGTCCAATCCAGTTTTTCTTTCTCTTTACGACTGTTTGCACCATACTTCTTTCTTCTCCCACATCATGTAGCACTTGTTCATTGGATTTCCTGTCTTGCCAACTTACTCTTTCCACTCTTCTCCATAACCACATCTCAAATACTTTCAACTTATCAGCTTATGTCTGTGAACTACACACACAATTTGTGAAAGTGTACAGTAGAATATAAATAACTGATGATGATGATGATGATGACATGATAAAAGATATCAAAAGATTTTATAGTTTAACTATAACATAACTCATTGACTTATGTAATGCGCTAGGATGGATACCTGTGTAGTGCTATGTTAGCCTTGTCAAGATTCTTCTTGCCACCTTGTTGTCTATCCAGCAGTACAACAGCATCGTGGACAACCAATCCCTCTGCGCGTAACACCTAAACATTACACCAATGACCAATCACAGAGCACGTAACACCTAAACATTACACCAATGACCAATCCATGACCATGTAACACCTAAACATTACACCAACAACCAATCACTGAGCACGCAACACCTACCATTACACCAACGACCAATCCATAGGCATGATACAGTTAAACAGTACACCAACAACCAATTACTGACCTTCAAACTTCTAAACATTAAACCAACGACCAATCTCTAGGCACGATACAGTTCAACATGACACCAATGTCCAATCCCTAGACATGGTACAGTTCAACATGACACCGACAAATTCCTAGGCATGGTACAGTTAAATATGACACCAACAACCAATTCCTCTGCATGCTGCACCTAACCATGATATCAATGACATGATTTCAATCCCTAGGCATGAAACCCTAAATATTACAAGAAGAGATATCTCTCAAACATCAATATTAATATCATAATGGATTGAGCCGATGTTCTGGTGAAATGACAACAAAATCTCCACTAGCTTAAATGGAGTGTTAATAAAACCTATATGTCACCAATGTACACTGTGCTGCAAACTCATCTACATCAGCATCCTCAGTTTTTTCCTCTTCCAATAAACTGAAATTTTTCAACATGTCTCTAATACAGACATGTCAAAATATTTTGATATCAACAACTAACATCAAAATAAAATAAACACATAACATCATAAAATGTTCAAAACATTAAAAACGCCATCGTGAACTAGAGCATGATAAAAGCAGTTCAAGTTGTCATTACCTCGACGGTTTCTAGGACACTGGATCCCGTCGTGACGACATCCTCAATGATGACACAGACGTCACCGGCTGTGAACTGTCCTTCGATCAGCTTCTTTGTGCCGTAACTCTTTGCTTCCTTGCGTCTCAGTAGCATCGGTATGTTGTGAGAAGTTGACATGCACTGAAAGCATAGCAGCACTTCTACAATCAATCATAACTGACGGATTAAACTGAGGCAACACAGCAACATCTACCTGACAGTTGAGGCAACACAGCAACATCTACCTGACAGTTGAGGCAACACAGCA
>JAQFYQ010001280.1:0-13676 GCA_034694885.1 Buchholzia appendiculata | reverse complement strand
AAGAATTTAATATTTAAAGATCAGTAACTGATCTTTAAATATTAAATTCTTGTTGCATTTAAAACTCAACGTTACCTAGTGTACTAATTTGAATTATACGATGAATTATAATATGAATTTACAGACTATGAACGGGTGATGTATGCAATATTTTGCATATGTAATATTATGAGTTACATACACAGTTACATACCCTGAGTTACATACACAGCAATAATACAGGGCAATGATAGAATGCGAATTATACTAAACAAGTGTTGCGGCACCGAATAGTTCTCAATTTTAATAGTTCTGAGCACTAAGTAGTGCCTCCCCTAAATAGTTCTGAGCACTAATTAGTGCCTCCACTAAACAGTTCCGAGCACTAATTAGTGCCTCCCCTAAACAGTTCCGAACACTAATTAGTGCCTCCCCTAAATAGTTCTGAGCACTAATTAGTGCTACTAACACTTATCGTCACTAAATAATACCTGACTGGTCACTCTAAAAGGTGCCGAGGCATCACACTAGGCGCCTTTAGTTGCTCAGGGTCGAGGCATCACATTAGGCGCCCTTAGTTGCTCATGGCCGGAGCTACAGTGGATCTGAGAAAATCGGAGAGGCCTACTTCGGAGTCCGTGCCCGCGCTGTTGTCTATATCCTTGGAAAACCGGCACACCTTTTCCGGACTTTTGAGCGTGATAGTTCTCGTACATAACCCGTACTCGCATCGCTGCAAAATTGAAATTTCATCGCGCATGAGTTGCAAAAGTTTTTTGCAAGGGGTTTTCGAGCTTCTGATTCATCTATTACCACCACTCTCTTGAATCAAAAAGAATCTTTTATTCGAAGCAAGCCGTAATATCAATCTCGACAGAATCTATAGATGTTATTAGCAGTGGAATAAATCGTGGTACCTCAAAAGTAGAGTGCACAATTTCGTTAGAGCTGGCCTCCTCCTTTATCATCAACTATGCTATTATCATTAAATGTCATAGATTCACCATTTCCACACGATCCCTGAATGCTCGTTAAAGTCGTTATGACCTACAGAGCATTGTATAGCAAGCAAATAACGAGTAATAAACACAGCCAAGTGGGCTTAATAAATCCACAACTGCGGCCTGCAAGTAGCTATATTTAGTTTGGTTTAGGTTTTATTAGTCGATATAGTAAAGAATACGTTTTTAATAAGTTGTGCAGAGGTAGTTTATTTGCGTTTACTTATCCTACATGTATATTCTGTATTGAGTCATTCGCACAACGCTCGCAATCAGCGCAACAGTATCATCTTCATCATTTTGTCTGAATTGAAATTTACAACCACAGACTGATCTGTTGAATGAGAGCAAAAAACGCAAGCTCCTTACTTATGTCAAACTTGAAGAGTTACATTTTTCAGAGCTTGAAACCTTTGGCCCCGGTAACCTTGGACTTGGGCGTGTAATTCTTGGACGCAAACGCTGGGTGTAATAGTATACTATGGTTGCACTAATACAGGGATATATGCATAACAGTATAATACACTAATACTAATAGTCTTGGATGCACAAATACAGCGCCCTTGGACGGAGAAGGTTTGGACACATAAAATTTTAAAGCATAATCTTTAACGTCATGATTGTAAGCAGAGCGAACCAAGGGCTTTGGGGAGGGGCTAAGACAATACAGTTTAGGTCCGATTTTACACCCTCTCCCTCGCTCGTATACACTTTTTTACACTGCTAACTACTCAGTCCCCCAATTTTCCAACTCCCCAAGTCAAACAGTATGTCGCCGCCTATATGCATTATGTTGTATAAATCACCTCAATTGCCGAGAACTCCGTTGGACAAATAGTGGCTTATCCTCTGTCTGTGCCAGGCACGTAATTATGATCAGATTCTTATTAACCTAGGTGGTCTTCAGAGACTTCTAGAGACCTCGCAATAATCTAATTGCATGGCGAGTTATAATTTTAATATTTAACGATGTCTTATTTATGTATTTTACTTTAAATTACCAATGCTTCGTAGGAGTTTCCAAATCCAAGCTAGTGAATTAGATAAAAGACAGGCTGTCATAACTATGACTAAATCAGAGCTGACACCCTGGTTCTAGTTGGAGGACGATTTAGCAGTATCTGCCACTTACTTAAGTGGCAGATACTGCTAACTTACTTAAGCACAGTGCGCCTTTTAAAAATAGTGTTAGATTTATTTAACTCACAGAGATACACACAGAAAGACACACAGATACAAACACAGACACGCACACGCACAGAGACACGCACGGACACACGTACCTATAAAGAGACACATAAAGACCGGGCTAGTCAAGAATTTTAATCTTATTATGAACTTTCTCTTTATAATTTAAATTATGAAACTTGTAATGTACATAATTTTGTATTTGTAGATAGGTTTCTATGATTTCAACCACTCAAGTCTTCTGGCGCTACTGGAATTTGAAAAAAAATCGGCGCATTAAGTTAACTGTCCTTCATTCTGTTCCCATATGTGGAGATCTCACCGTAGGTGTAATGTCAACTTGCTTTGGAACTGGCTTTCATCTAGCTGTAGCCGAACTTTACAAGGTCTCTTTGAACTAGATACTGAATTGTTCAACCCAGAAAAGCTATGTCATAGCAGTAGCTTAGTCGAAATAAAAATGTTTTGTGGTACTGAAGATTCAAGTTTTGTTAGTCACATAAACAATAATTTCACATGGGGTTAGAACCTGAAAATATTTTTTAAATCTTGGAAGTCCCAGTTCCATGATGATATATCTGCGATGCACCCCGCAACATATTGCCGTATTAGTGCTTTGCTTTCCGGTAGGTCAGTGGCTTCCAAATCTCCATCATCTCTAAGTTATGTTCTTCATTTCGTGTTTCCTTGTTTTCTTTCAACTCACAGAGCATGTCGAATCTTGAGCGACTCCTTGATTTCTTTCCACGCGTTCTTCCATTTATACGTCTCTCAACAATTTTTCTCAATGTACCGATGTCCCATCCCAGTTCTTCTTCTTCCTCCTCACTGCAATCTCCTCACTCAACTTCTTTTCTTTCCGACGAACTCAACATTGTTCTGTTGTCCTCTTGTTCTTAGTCCTCCAAATTAACATAATGATCTCGCGACCTTTTCCATTCTTAGTCATAGGGAAGCTGTGGAGAAAGATGAAAGTTTTAGGGAAGGGGCCGGCCGTTGGGACGTATTTAAGGGGGTGGGAGTTTGAGAATCCCTCTTAAATACAGGGGAGTCGTACCATCCCGTTAAATCCTTCTTCTCCATATTACTAATAGTTTTCTTAGGGAAACTTTTAAGATGTGAAACGTCTTTCAAACACACTATAGGCAGAAAATCAAGTCGTGATACGTGTCAATAAACGTTTATGTCATTACGGTGCGTCTGTCGGTGTAACTTCTGTTCAGTTGAAACCATGGCGCTTCCTAGAGCAAAGAGCGAGTTTATGAGACGTACACTATCATACTTAACTGTGTCCTAGAGTGAGTACAAGATAAATAGCATTGCATGCAGTTAGTTTTGCCAATGCTGCTGCTTACAATATGCGGCACTTTAGCGCGGCTGTATAAGGCTATAGGATTATAATATATTAAGAAGGCCGAGTGCTCTATTTGCTTTGTAAAAGACTGTTGAGCAGTAAACCCACGGCTGCACTATAATTATAATGCTTACACGTCTTGGAAGAAATTTAACCAATCATAGTGTAGTTGAACAACTAGCGTTTTGATCGGTTGGTACGGTACCTCAGTTGGAATTGTGAACGTTAACATGCCCCACGGTTTATGCTACTCACTCAAGGCGCTGAAAGCATGTGACGCTTTGAATGAGCGTTGTCGCCACAGGCCACAGCGAACAGGAAGTAGTACGAGGTTATGCATGAACGACGTTAGGAAAACTATACAGAATTTTTAGTCGTAGATATTTTAAAATCTGTCCCTATGAGAATGATACAGCTCAGTTAGCCTGCTCCAGTAAAACATTTCGATAAACATAGCATTGGTTTGATTAGGGTACATCAGGGAGATTTAACAATGCTGTGATTCTGCCAGGCCGGACCGAAGTAGAAGTTTATAATCTGATCGGGTAAGTTCATATTACGTGCGTGTAATTGAACTTTGAATAGTGATAAGATTTGTAGAATTAAGCTATATTTAACCAGTATTTTGTATATTAGTTAGATTTTATATATTACATAGATTTTATATGAAGTATGTACCGTATTTAGTACAAAGCATGGAATGCGCATGCACAATAAATAGAGCGACTAATCTCCTGTAGCATTGAACATTGATACTTTCCACTCTAATTGTCTACTTTAAATTATGTTCTTACGCATTTAATTGTATACAATAATCTGATTCAAAACTTATTCCACAAGAGACTAGGCGATAGATTCGGTCTCTGTCGCTGGCCTTGACGCGCATGATTTACTACAATTAATTCTAGAGAATTTAATTAATAACTATAGATAAACTTTTACGAGTTCAACACTACAATGTTGTATTAGATAAACTTGTTCACGACATATTAGAGAATTTGTAGGGACACAGTCATCGGATTTAAAAGTTATATGGATTAGTTAGAGGCTCCAGATATTGCATAATTGTTATTTTTTGTCAAAGCTAAGACTATTATTTACATATCGGTTTTAAAATCGTGTGTGCCGATTTGGTGTGTTTAATCATTGTGCTTAACGATGAAGATATTAGACTGAAATTTGGAGCCGTTTATGACCTCTGTTCGTGTGTTGCGTGTAGATTCAGAATGACGTCATCTGGAACTGACACCATGTTGAAGATGTTTCACGTGACCATTGTTTTGCTCGTTCTCGGTATGTGACGTCATATTTATTTTTAGTTACATATATACTTGCCACTTTGAGGGTTACACATAGAATAGACGATATTAAATCTAAAAGATTGCAAATAGGGTTCACTCATTAATTTTTTAGAAGCGGCGCTAATTATATACATCCAGAATTTGGCACGAATGTCTGGAAATTATTGACACTTTTCATATCCTGAGTTCATAGTCTCTTTAAACAAGTGATTAGTTCTTTCACTATGGAGCCAAAATTATGATTCTGCCTTGAACGGTTTGTTTCAAATTCCTAAATAAATACTGAAGGTAAACATCCTGATATTGGAGTTGAAATTATCTCATGAATCTAGCCCTACAATTCCAGACAGCGTTACAATGTAAACACTATGCGTTAAATGACTAGCGTTTTTGGCTTGTAGATCTTAGGATTGTTTCAGTCCTAAAATCTTGAGGCGATGTAGCAAAAACTACAGAGTATATTACAGACTGGAATTGATTGTATTGTAGCTGCTGCTGATTCACAGTAAAGTAATAAATGCAGTACCCATTGCTGCTTTTTCACGCACAATTTTTAAATTATGACGAACTATTTAACATAGATTTTGATTATATTACTATTTGTTATTACTTAGTACACATGCGTACAAATTGAAACATATTATCTCTTGCAGGTTTAGCAGCGGTAGGTGGCGCTGGGGAAAGTTCACGGAATCTTGTTTTCAACAGCCCATTTGTTCAAGTTCTCCCTGGGAATGTTTACTGCGGTGACCCTCCTCGAACTGTCTGTCCAGCTGTGGACGGAACAAACTCGACAGTTTGGACAGTTCCAGGGAACGTGGGGGACGTTTCCCTCAAAGTTGACTTCACAACAGGACCTGCAATTGTACATAACGATTTCTTCATTTTTGCTAAGATTGATTTAAATTGTGCAGCGTAAATTATTCAATGAGAAGTAAAATAAACATTCTTAACGTAGCTTATTGTGATTGTTAAAGTGTTATAAAGCAATATAGTTGTTACAAGTAAAATGCCTATTTTTACATGTAAATATTTGTCGATGCTATGGAACTTTTGACTTTGCCATCCTGATACTATTTCATGATTACTTGTTCAAACTTCATACATGAAGAAGTGGACGGGAAGATTGAGAAATTTGAAGCACTGGTCATGTTTTTGATCCAAATTCAGTTTATAAATTATATATTTTGCTCCACCTTGTTGATTTCAGCCCAAGTTCTTGTCTCATTGAAAACTCCGGGACTAATTTGTTACAATCAAATGTCATCATCAAATCACTATCATTATTTTTCTAAACATCATTATGTAAGTTAATGTAACAAATGAATGAAAACAACTGATTTTGATTTGAATGAAATGATATTGTAGAGAAATCCAGTAGAAAATGTTTGCTACAGGGAAAGCACTGCATAACGAGTTGTTGTGTTTCAATTCCCGGCGTTACAATATCACACGTTTTGCCTTTGTCAATGCTACATACCAAACTTTAGATATCCTGTTCATGTCCATGATCCATCCATGACTATATCGTTCATCAAAATTGCCATAGTCCACAGCAATTAAACTGATAGCATTTCTTGACGACTGCATGAATCCGAAGTCTGCCTTTGTAAGTCACACAGACCATTAAGTGCATTAAACATCTATACCAAGAAATTATCTTATCTTCAAGTTCATCTGATTGAAGAAATGTGCTATTCGGATATGTTAATTTGTTGTAGTAGACACCAGTAAATTGAAAATTTTGAGTTTCATGCATAAGTTTATGATTTGCAGGTTGACAAGGTTATTCTTGCCTGCAATGTGCCGATGACGTCTGTTGAAGAAATATCTTTGGAATTGAAAGGAATGAATTCCAGTTGGACGACGTACATAAGAAACAGTTGTGTGGATGATCTAGTCAGACTGTCTGATTCGAGCTCGGCCTACAGCTGCTTGAAGTAAGTACACCGCGACCGGGCACCAATTAGAAGTTAAAAACAACATTGGTTTAAACTTTCAAATATATTTGACATTTGTTATATTTTGTTAAAGAAGTCGAGTACAGAAATTCTTCACAGAAAGGACTTCTTTCATGGTCTGGGTGATTGATATTAGTTTCCAGCAGTCTGAGAGTACATTTGAGCTATTTAATATATCACGGGTACAAATGTAAGTACGCTTGCCCTCTCCGAAGTCCCACTTCTAATTGATGGCAGTAAAAACTTACCTAATTCTAACAATGACGTTGACGCAGCCAGAGCAATTTGAAAGCATTACTAAATGTTGATGATGATCACGACGGTCAGACAAACTCTGTGCTCCTAATTTTAAATTTTAAATATTTGTAAAAAATACAAGCTCTCATATCATGACAGTAAATGAGCAAATTGATAAAATGTTCTTGGAATTTAGCAGAATATTTTGCATATATAGTCGCGTTAAATACATTGAGTCTCATAATTTGTCAGACAAGAAACTATGTGACAACTACTTCAAAGATTCCTCTGCGAAGTCAAAGTCATCGTCATAGTCATCATCGTCGTCGTCATCATTGTCATCATCATCATCATCAAGTTTTTCCTTGTCAGGAAGTGTTAGGCATAATGTTTCTGAGAGCTCATTATGACTGGATTTCATCGTCAGCAAAGAACCGAAATGTCCTTTGCTGACGCCAACCCGCACCGGGAATGGGTGATTGCCCTTCCTGAAATAAAGTTGTTCTGCTCTTTGTTTCGGTGAACATATGTGAATATGCGTGAGCATGTGTAAAATATTGCGACCATTGAGTTCTTATTGAGATCTTTCTGATGTTGTTTTTTGTGTTGTTTTTTTGTTGGTACTGGTGTTGTTGTTGTTGTTGTTGTTGTTGTTGTTGGTACTGATGCTGTTCTTGTTGTTGTTGCTGTTGTTGTTGTTGTTGTTGCTATTGTTGTTAACTCCGACGAGTTTTCACAAGATCATACCCGTTCACTCAGCTTCTGCCAGACCTGCTCCTACACTTCACTCTCTTTGAATGTCTCTGATATTGTTGTAGACAGCTCTCATTACAGATATGCATGAATCACTTGATTTGTGTGATAAAAGGCTTTTTCCTTTGCTGTAGATTCTCAGACACCGGACTGTATACACTAAAGCCTCCAACAGATCTGTTCTCGATACAGGACAGTAGTAATAAATATCTGTGGTGGAAAACTTTTCAAAGCGTTCAGCTAAAAGTTGTCTTGTCGCGAAACTTGACCGAGAAGAACTTCAATATTTTAGTCAAAGAGTTGCAGGTATTTGGTTGGTAAGTAAAATACATCACTTCCCTCTGTATTTATTTATATGTATTGTCCTTACATTTGTAAAATCTAAATAATATTTGATCTTTATTCGCAAGAAGCAGACATGCATGTTAAATAAAATACAAAGATACAAACAAACAAAGAAAAAATAAATAAATAAGTTCTACAAAAGAGCACACAAGCAACACATTTGAAACAGTTTAATTAAAAGATATCTGAACGGAACCATTTAAACATACACGATTTATACATGTTCATTGACATCTCCTGACGAGCGACCAATACAATAATATGGATACTAAGTGCAATAATTAGATTAAATTCAATTCATATAAGAATAAATGACAGATGAGCTAGGTTTTTCTTGGCTGTTGACACGTGACTTGACTTGACACAATGTAAGTTATTTAAGTAAAGAGACAAAGAGAGGCAGGAGACTGTTGTAAGCTCGCTGCATTATATGTTAGAGTCCTAGAGATTGAATATGGTCCCGAAAAAATCCTGAAATGTAGAAACAGGATTAGTGCCAGGGGCCTCTATCTCCCTAAGAGTGGTTGGAGCAAGCCCATTGAAACCCCCCCCCCCCCACATGTTCTTGATTCTCTATAATGTAAAAATTCCCCCCCCCAAGCTCGAACTTGGAACAGCCGCTCCATCCCCTCTTATATAGATAAAGGCCCCTGATTAGTGCCATGGCAGTATGAGCAAGAGGGTTGAAAGAGCATGAAAACAAATTAAGGTGAAATGGAACAGACTTTTAAGTTAATAATTTTAATGGTGAAAGAGCTCGGGTTATTGTTTCGTTAGTATGCCTATAGTGCACTGTGGTAATGATAATGACAGTTGTTCAGTTCTTTGATTATAGCGATCTGCTTTAAAATCATTATCATTATCACGATGATGATAGGATTGCAAGGAAGAAAATCCGGTTATGAAATCATTTCTTTGTTAAACAAGTTAATGAACGGCAGTGTGATGTGCACATTGCATTGATGTGCGCTTCGTCCATTAGTACGAGCTGTCTCAAACCCGCTTCTTCATGAGTCATAAATATTTATCTACCCACTCCTGGGGGGCGGGATTTCTAGCCCTGGTGTTGTTCCTATGCCCCCTTGAACAGCAAAACTATCCGTATGTCGTATAGCTTACTTCCTCCATGCAAACTCGTTACTCCCGCCTGACATAGTTACTTCCCCTTGAGTCGAAATTCTAGATTAGGCCCTGTTCACGACGGAGTCAACGAGCAATTCGTGAATTGAGATGGTGTTTTGTTAGTTTGAAGTAATATATGACAATGAAAGTAATTCAGCACATGTATATGTTCCAGGCGTTCAAAATCATGTATGCAAAGAAATAAAATGTAAACGTAATGTAGTAACAGCATTACAGCGAGGAGGTCGTATGTTTTAGTGTTAGAATTAGTTAATTGATAATGATAATGATGTGCTGATGATAGTGATGATGATGATGATGAGGAGGATGACGATGATGAGGATGATGAGGATGAGGATGACGATGATGAATGCTATGCCATATGCTATTAAATTAATTATTACATAATCTGTAGAAAAGTATAGGAAAGTAATGTGATCCTGTTCAATAATATACAACATAGATTTTTTAAATATTTGTTTTGAATTATACTTGACCATCAAAAACATCAATTGAAAGCTTATAACTTATTTTCAAACTAATTTTGACCGCTGTATATTTGTATAATTTTTTTTAAAAATTCATACAATTAGCCTATAGATTCTTAAAAACTTATTAATTCCATGATTTCTGTTATTTCACTCTTCCTAAATAGGGATTCACCGAATGGAAGTTGTAACTGTTATCCGGCGGGTGTAGCAAATCTTTCAGCACCGTGCAATTCTTCTACAAACACCTGCCTATGCAGTAATACGTCAGCTGATTCGCAGTGTGTAAGTAGTTCATTGATGTACTCTTGTATTATAGTTCTTCTATTATAATGTTCAATTACATTCTACTATTGTGTTAAATTATATTGTACTATAATGTTCAATTACATTATAATGTTAAATTAGAAATTTTTACAGTATTCGGGACTTTATATTCTATTGTAGTATTTAATTACATTGCATTATAGTATTTAATTATGAAGACATTATTTAAAGGTTATAACCAGATTTCTGTTCTGTTTTGTGGAACTTTGTGTAACTTTGTGCTTATGTATAACCGCGTGCTTTAGCTATTTAACTGCAACTGTATTCTTTATCTGTATTCTTTACTTGTATTAAACACATTATACTTATTAGAACCGAGACTTATGTAATTCAATATGCAATTATGCAATTATGCAATTATGCAATTATGCAATTCGATTCTTAGTTAATTTTGCGGCCGTACAAGGCTTTGCAATAAGGGTTAGTTCCGTCCATGCACGACATATTTGGTCAGATGCAGTGCTCGAATTACTTAAAAATAAGTTAATGGGCCGAAATTTTCTGACGAGCGGGGGGGTAGCGACGGTCAAAATTAAAGAAGTAGGGAGCCCAAAGCACGTTTTCACTATAAGTAGGGGGCCTCCGGAGGAAGTAGTGGGGCTCGGCCCCCTGCCCCCCCCCCCTGTTGTTCGAGCACTGGTCAGATGTATTAATCAAATCAGATTTGGTTAAGTTCATTAAACTAGCATCTTGTATTTCTTCTCCATTTTTCTTCTACTCTATTTCTTTGTATCTGTCACTTTCTTTAGATTCCAACTGTGGAGTCGTATGTTCCATATGGTCCTGTCAGTGGTGGTACGTTGATGTTACTGCACACTGAAGGTGCCAGCCAATCGTATCCAGTGACTGCAACCATAGGAAGATCATATCCTTGCAATTCAAATACCAGCAGAGTGTGAGTAGTTGATGTTGCGCTGTGCAGACGGAAATTTATCTGTAAAATCGTGTTGATCAATTGCTGAGTTGGCGCCTACTATGTTGCCAGTGTTCACTGGCGTTTCTAGTTTAGCTGAGCTCACAGAGCGTAGTATTATATATGGTACTGTCTAGAGTTCATCTACAATAAGATCCGGCAATCACTGGCTAAACTTGAAACCTTAACCGAGACTCGAACTCGGGTCGTCTGCTTATGCAGCCGATATCTTGGCTATACTCTTGTCGTTGGACTACTAAGACTTCCTGCTCTCATATATTAATCGTGCTTGAAAGTAATACTTATCGTTAACATCAACTACACAACAACTATTTGACCTACAAGCGCCGCGCTTGTAGGTCAAATAGTCCTACAAGCTCAACCATGACTACAACACTACAGGGGTAACCACCAAAGTAGAATAAGCACGTGCTCTAACACAGTAGTTGATACCAATTTGACAATCGTTCAACAATTGTCTAATTTATTTATATTCATGGTTTCAAATTTGTATTTATTGGCAATTTTGCGCTTAATATTGAAAGAAATGTTGACCAAAATTTAATTATTTCATCATCACCTGTCTCATTTAGCGCCTAGATAAATATTGTTCACTTAAATTACCAAACAAATAATTTTGTTATTTATCTTTATTTCTTGTAACATGTTGTTTCAGTACTGTACACGGAATACTTGGTTGTATTACTACGCCTGGGGATTCTATAGATTTGCTCAATCCACTTCCGGTCCAGATCTGCTGGCAGCTGAATGATCAACTCACTGTGTGTCGCCTTGCGCTAGATTCGTTCACGTACAAGCCTGATCCTGTTATCACAGGCATTTTCCCCAAGAAAACGTTTGGCTTGTAAGTAGCTGCTGAACTTCTATTAATTTGATGCGTTTATTGGGTGGTTAAAAAAATCAATCATAGTCTATTTGTGCTGCGATGCGTTGCGAGACGTTTAGAACCAAGTTCAAGGTATGGTGTACTGGGGTCAAGGCGGTGATGTTGATATGAATTCCTTTACAATTTTGATGTTGATATGAATTCCTTTAATTGGTATTACTTCCAAGAACGCGTAAAACGGGAGCCAGAGTAGTGTAGTGGTAACACGTCTGATTGCTCATGAAGGAAACCTGGGCTCGCTTCCCGATTCAGGCGTAACGTTTTACTTGTGCTTGGAATGAGGCTTGTCGTAAACGGACTCTGCACATTTTTAACACCCACGTCATTAGCCAGTAGAGTACCGTAGACTAAAGGCGGGCTTTTGTATGTACTACAAAGTACGAATAATCGCAACCATTTTGAATTGCTCAAGCTAAACGAGCTCGAGCTCAATAACAAGAGGGCTTAATCTTGAACTTTTGAAATCTATTGGCAATTAAAGTTATGAACTAAGTTGGTTAGACGTCGTGCGATAAATGCTTGGAATCAACTGTTTATTTAAATAGTCAACGCAAATTCTCCTGATAAGTTTAAGCACCTTATCACCTTATCAAGATCACGTCTGATCTTTAACAAAAGTTGTATGTTCACATGTTAGTCGAAGCAGGCCGTGTTTGTGTACACTTTTTCACTGTTTTTGTTATTGTTTTCACTCTGTTCCTCTGTAAGTATACAATAAAGTTAAATTGAATCAAATTATAAGATGGGATGTTACAGACAAATCTGACAAGTTTAAACAGATGTATAATTAATAAGCATTACATTCCAGTTTATATTCACATTCAAAAAGTTCAAGTAAGCTCAATTAAAACATATTTTGAAGTTATATACCGAAACAAAATTATTTTGAATGTGTTGTGGTCGCTGACCGTTTCTACTTTGAATCCCATGAAATGATGTGTGAGCCATGGTTTCTCGTGACTGTTGGATAAATTAGTGAATGGTAGCTCGTCCGGTCATTGCACAGCTGAAATTGTTTAGACAATTTATGGGATATCGAAATTTGAACATCGCACTTTGGTCATAAATGTAAATTGGACCATTAGCTTTTAATTAATTATGATCTAACATATATTGTGCCTCCTGGACTTTTATAGTTACAGTAGATACATTATATTAACCTTCATACTGTAAGTGCTCTGTATATTGATTGCTTTGAGATGAAACTGTTTGGAATGTTAGTGGTGGAATACGCCAAACTATAACCGGTACAAATCTGGATTCCGTATACGACCCTTTAGTCAGCATAGTCATCAAATTTGGTTCCGCGCCCGTAGCACGATACGACACAAATTTGGACAAGAAAGTAGACGTAAGTAGTTTTGTAAAATATTGTATTGATTCTTAATTTAAGATTAATATTGAAGTAATATTGTTGTTGTTCCAGTTAATATTTATGTGCTGGGGCGGAATGGAAATTATGCATCTACGTTACAGTGAAACGTGGAACTTGTTTGGAATTTCCAAGGCCAGAAAATCCCTGAAGGCGCAAGCGTGTGTGAGCACATAGCGCGTTTCTTCACGGGCCATGGTAGCTCATGCCATTCATGGTAGCTCATGCCATCCATGATAGCTCATGCCATTCATGGTAGCTCCTGCAATCTATGGTAGCTCATGCTATTCATGGTAGCTCATGCCATTCATGATAGTTTGTGTCATTTATGGTAGCTCATATCATTCATGGTAGCTCATGCCATTCATGGTAGCTCATGCCATTCATGGTAGCTCCTGCAATCTATGGTAGCTCATGCTATTCATGGT